>JACBYM010001247.1:0-13675 GCA_013435755.1 Amphilophus citrinellus | reverse complement strand
TTAAACGTTGCCTTGGAAACGTCACCAAGGACTGCTGCAGCAGGAGAAGCTGCATCAGCTGCAGCAGGAGAAGCTGCATCAGCTGCAGCAGGTGAAGCTGCATCAGCTGCAGCAGGTGAAGCTGCATCAGCTGCAGCAGCTGAAGCTGCATCAGCTGCAGCAGGTGAAACTGCATCAGCTGCAGCTTCCTCCTCACCTGCATTCCTGCTGTCATACAGGCTCACGTGTTTGCAAGTAATCATGGATAAAAATGCTCCTCGGACCTTGTTTGACTGAACACATGCAGACAACTTCTTACTGTGTGTATTTTGCTCCACTGACACATATGATTTAAACTTTATCCCTCTGGTTATGTATAAAAGGGAGAGTTTGTCACAATATCTTCCATGAGTTTTAAAATGAAATATTAAACATGATGAACTCTGCAGTGTCTCACTGAGTGCAGAGGAGCTGTTGGTCCTTCAGGCTGTAGGAACCATTTGTTCCTGAACTTCAGGGTTCTCCACAGCTGCAGGTCAGAAACACACAGTTAGAGCACATCCTGCTCTGAGCGCACACTTTTACAGGTAACACAGGCCTGAGGAGACTTTAGGTTCAAACACACAAACAATATTTCATGTAGAGACATCAGAGGAAACAGATGAAGTTTGACTTACGAGACGGGGGACGTTTGTCTGAAATAAAATGAGAAAAATACATAATTTTAGCAGTTCAATTATAAATTTCACACATTATTTCATTTCACACATGATGCAAGTCATGAAACACAATTTAATAATTTCATTTTGCAATCTGGATGTCCTACCGATATATGTGATTAGCACCATTAGATCCTGATTATGATTTTTCCATAATAAAGCAGCCCTACTACACTGTCTTTGGCTATTTGATTTATTTCTATGTGGTTACTAATTTAGTTCTATGTTAATTATTTATTTTCCTTTGTGAACTGTAAATAATGACTGTGATGAATTATTACCACCATTATTATGTGTCTGCACTGTACAAACCGATCCAGGTAGTTCTGCTCTCTCACCTGTTCTCTTTTTGTAAATAATGAATCCGATCACAGCGACGGCAGCGAGAACGACCACAGCAAGAACCACAGGAATGATCACGGAGGGGGAACCTACTGCAGATCAATAGAAAATAATCGATCAGCTGCTTTATAGATACAAATGTTTGAACTACTAATTTCTGTTTTCATCCCTACAATAAAAGTTCAGACATCCATCCTCCACTTATCCAGGGTCACGGGGGGGGGCTATCCCAGCTGATATGGAGAGAGAGGCAGTTACACCTGTACAGGTCCCCAGCAGAGAGACAGACAACCATTCACACTCACATTCACACCTATGAGCAATTTAGAGTGACTAACTAACCTAACCCCACTAACTGCATGTCTTTGGACTGTGGGAGGAAACCCACACAGACACGGGGAGAACATGCAAACTCCACACAGAGAGGCCACGGTGGAATCAAACCCAGACCTTCAAACTGTGAGGTAACAGTGCTGACCACCACACCACTGTGCTGCCCCCAGGTTAAACATGATGAGAAAAACAACTAGAGCACTAAAACACATTAATATAATAAATCTGTTATTTCAAATCTAACATTTCAAAGAAAACTAACGTGTGTTCTGGTCAGCAAAGAAAACTTTGGGACACATTATTGATCTAAACTGATGCAGGCTTTAAAATGATGCTGACAGAAACTCACAGACACACCAAGGAAACAGGATTTATCATCCAGCACATAAAAACCTGTGAGCTGCAGGAGCGTCACAGGAAACTGTAAAAGTCTGTTTCCCATGTTTGTCTCCTCTGATCTCAGTCTCACCTTCATTGCTCCTGATTCCTGGTTTCTCCAGTTTGGTGCTGATGTCCTCGTTCACACCTGAGAGCTGAAACACACAGCTGTACCTGTCCCAGTCCTCAGGTCCAACTGCTGAAAGGTCCAGATCAACACTCATCTGGAAGGTCCCATCATGGTTGGGGAGGATCTCTCCTTTGTGCACACCTTCATGAAGCTCCTCTCCATCTTTCTTCCAGAACATCTCGGCTCTGTGAGGATAGAAACCTGTAGCGTGGCAGGTGATGGGAGAGGAGGAAGAGCTCTGGAGGAGAGACACTGAGGGAAGGACTGAGGAATAAAGAGAAACAGTTCATTCATTATTATTATTATCATTATTATTAACAGCAGAGTAACTTCTTTGTCATGCAGTTTGTGAGCCTCAGATTAATAGAAATGCTGTGAAGTTAAAACAGTGAGTTATAAAGTGATGATAACACTGTGACACACATGCAGGAACCGAGGAAACCAGACTGATGAGGTGGAGAAAGAGTCAGACACATTTTAATGTGGCAGTAAATCAGAAATATGATTTATTATTATCACTCTAACTCTGCTCATATGAACTCACCTGTTCTCATCAGAGAGCTCCTCCCATAGTTCACGTACTTCTTGATCCACTCAGGAAAGAGCTGAGTGTAGTAGTTCTTCATCTGTGCAGCCTCAGCTGTTTTCTCCCACTTGTTTTTGGTGATGACAGCCTGCTGATTAGAAGCGATCCACATCTGTGTCTTCAGGTCAAATGATATGAAGTCCTCTCCATCATAACCAAACTGGTTGAATCCATTCGGCTTATCAGTCTCTTCATCCCAGTCACAGCCACCTATCTCCTGAAAAGTGTGAACACCTGATAGAGAAACAGAGACTCTGCAGTGAACCACAGACAGCCTGCAGCACTGACACAGACACACACAGAGGAGCTGCATTAGCTGCTGCTGTCGGCTCAGTGGAAGGTTTTTACAGCCAATCAGGATCAATAATGAGATTTTAGAGAGACTGCAGGAAACACAGTTCATGTTCTCTTTTTTTTAGCCTGTCATGTCTGACAGGTTTTACAGCTAGAATTGTGATCTGAATGTTGTTCCAGACATATTTACTCTTCCAAGATGAGCTCTATAGATTCTCTATAGGCTCCTCTTGTTAATGTTTGTCCTTTTATTTATTTATTTGTGTTATTTTTCCCATACATATACATGTGTCCTTGTAATGCCAGAGTTGACAGGCTGAGAGAGAAGAAAAAAAAAAAAACAATATCTGGAAAAATCACAAACCAACAATCCTGCTCTGCCATGCCTGCATGAGTCAGCGTGTGTGTGTGTGTGTGTGTGTGTGTGTGTGTGTGTGTGTGTGTGTGTGTGTGTGTGTGTGTGTGTGTGTGGGTGTGTGTGTCTGTGTCCATGTCATGAATTACTAATTCATGACATGGGTTAGGATTACTAATTACTAATTCATGAATTACTAACGAGGGCAGAAAGCTGCAGCTCCACCCACCAGAATCCCGAGACAGATAGACAAAGATCCAGGACACCCCGGCTGTCTGCAACCCATAATGAGCTCTGAAGACCCACAGCCACATGCCCAGAGGGGAGAGGGAGGTCCCAGATGAAGCCCCCCCCCCCCCCCCCCCATCCTCCAAACCTGTGCAGCCTGTCATCAGTCCAGCTCCTGTGAGGAGCTACACAGCAGCCTGTGCTGAGCTTCTTCTAGAAGCTTCAGTCCAGGATTAATGAGCAGATCCAGCTGCTCAGCCAGGACAGAGTCCTGTTCAGCAGGGAGTTACTGACACTGGTCCCAGTAACCCAGAGACCAGCAGGACCAGTATGGACTCTGAGTCCTCATCTGATCTGCAGGCCTGCAGGATTTATTAGGACATTAAACTCATCTTTAATTATTCAGTGACTTTTTTTTAAAATTTCAGTCAATAGATTAAAAAAAATCAGAGTCCTGAAACTTGAACCAGCAGAAATCACTGCTGCCTCACAGACAGGAGGTCTGGGTTCGATTCCACCGTGGCCCGGGCCTCTCTGTGTGGAGTTTGCATCCAGTTTCCTCCCACAGTCCAAAGACATGCAGTTACTGGGGTTAGGTTAACTGGTCACTCTAAATTGCCCACAGGTGTGAATGGTTGTCTGTCCCTCTGTGTTAGCCCTGCACAGGTTGGTCACCTGTACAGGTGTACCGGCCTCTCACCCTATGACAGCTGGGATAGGCTCCAGCATGTCATTGATTTATCTTATTTTGATCAACTTTCAGTCAGTTGACTGACAGATTATATCAGTACATATAAACATGTTTATGAGGTGTTCCAGACTGTAGTTCTGCTTTACAGTCATTCTGAATTATTCTGCTAATAATCTAAATCTGTGATCTGAATGAAACTCTTTAATGTGAATCTGTTTCCTACTGAAACATAAAAACACAAACAGGAAGAATCAGAGAAAAATGAAACAGAAACAAACCTCCACTTTGATTGAAGAGCTGCTTTAAAGTTTCAATGTTGGCTTTGAACCACTGCTGGTGACGCAGAGCGACTGCAGTCAGAGTCTCCCAGTGCTGTGGATCATCTTCTGTGAGTTTGATCATCCAGTCCTGTGTGGGCTCCACTTTCTTCGTGTTGCTGTCATAGCAAACTATCTGAACATCATCAATCATCCCAACAATCACAAACTCTGGGAGGTTTGGGACTTCAGAGGATCCAGTTAAGAAATACTTCAGAGAGTGGATCACTGTGGGAACAGTTAATGTGACATCACAGATTTATATTTTTAATGAACACAATAAAAACTAGAAAAAGCATTTCCTGAAGAAAATGCACTGTGAATGCTGCATGCTGAAAGATTGCAGCTGAAATGCCAAGAAAGGCTTCAAACAGCTGGAACTTTATTTGCTGAATGAGCTTCAATGAACTGCTGAATACCTGAACTGCTGAACTGTTAAATACCTGAACTGCTGAACTGCTGAACTGCTGAATTGCTGAACTGCTGAATTGCTGACTGCTGATACCTGAACTGCTGAATTGATGAACTGCTGAATTGCTGAATACCTGAATTGCTGAACTGCTGAATTGCTGAACCGCTGAATTGCTGAACTGCTGAATTGCTGAACTGCTGAATACCTGAACTGCTGAACTGTTGAATACCTGAACTGCTGAACTGCTGAATTGCTGAATACCTGAACTGCTGAATTGCTGAACTGCTGAATTGCTGATCTGATTGCGACTGCTGAATTGCTGAACACGATGAATTGCTGAACTGCGAATTGCTGAACTGCGAATTGCGGAAATCTGAATTGCGGAACGCTGATACTTGACGGCGGAATTGCGAACCAACGGAATTGCTGACTGCTGAATGCTGAATTGCTGAACGACTGAATTCCTGAACTGCTGAAATGCTGATTCCTGAATTGCTGAATGCTGAAATGCTGAATACCTGAATTACTGAACCGCGGAATGGCGACGGCTGAATTGCTGAATTCTGATTGCGGAACTGCTGAATTGCGGAATTGCCGAACTGCGGAATTGCTGATACTAACTGCTGAATTGCTGAATACCTATTGCTGAACGCGAATTGCTGACTGCTGAAGAGCGGAACTGCGATTGCTGATGGCTGAACTGCTGAATTGCTGAATACCTAACTGCTGAATGGCTGAACGGCGGAATGCCGAATACCTGAATTGCTGAATGGCTAATACCTGAATTGCTGAATTGCTGAACGCTGAATTGCTGAACTGCTGAATTGCTGAACTGCTGATCGATTGCTAACTGCTGAATTGCTGAATTGCTGAATTGCTGAATTGCTGAACTGCTGAATTGCTGACTGCTGAATTGCTGAACTGCTGAATTGCTGAATTGCTGAACTGCTTTGAATTGCTGAACTGCTGAACAGGTTTCAAAATGCTGAACAGGTTTTAAACTGCTGACAGCTGTTAAACTGCTGAACAGCTGTTAATAATGCTGAACAGCTGTTAAACTGTTGACAGCTGTTAAACTGCTGAACAGCTGTTAAAGTGCTGAACGACTGTTTTAAACGTGAAAAGGCTGTTAAAAGTGCTGAACGACTGGTTTAAACTGACAAGGCTGTTAAAAATGCTGAACAGCTGTTAATAATGCTGAACAGCTGTTAATAATGCTGAACAACTGATAATAATGCTGAATAGCTGTTAAAGTGCTGAACGACTGTTTAAACCTGAAAAGGCTGTTAAAAGTGCTGAAGGACTGTTTTAAACCTGAAAAGGCTGTTAATAATGCTGAACGACTGTTAATAATACTGAACAGCTGTTAAATGAAATGGCATAAAGTAATAGCATAAATCTGCAGAAGAAGCTGAGCATTTTGATACCAGAACGGTTTCTGTAGCATAAACGGTGCTGAAGATATGAAAGAACAAAAAACAGCTCAACTTTGAACAGCTTTCATGCAGAAGAAAAATCCACCAATCAGTTTAAAGTATTATGAGCCAATCAGAATGCTGCTACACATTTAGTTCTGCCAACTCAGAACAGCTGTGTAACTGTTTAACTGCAGGCACTTTGTGGCAAAGCCCTCTTGAATTTGTCTTGGCGCACCTCTCGAACAACTGCTTATAAATCAAAAACCGTAACTCCTATCAAAATAATATTTGAACTGTGAGCGTCACAAGGACCTGCTCTAAACAGCGGTGTAATTTTTATTTTCCTGGCTTTAAAATGTGGTCATGGGAGCAGTTTAAAAAACGGCTCTTTTCTGGTTTTGAGAAAATCACCACCCGAAAATTAACATGGAGGCGGATGGAGGAGTTGGAGGGTGCTCTCTCTGCTTGAAGCCTCACAGTTTAAAAAGTTTACATTTCTCAGGGCTGACAGACACATTGTTTGAAAGTAGAGAAGCGGCTCTACGTTTTGATCATAAATGATGGCTGTAGAGTGAAGAGTGTGGACACAGCGGCAGTTTAGAGAGAAATTTTTCAGCTGAAGAATTTCAAGTCTCCCACTCTAACCTTTGGAATGTGCACTCTAGACGGCCACATACACAACCATTATAAACGCTAAAAAGAGCAAAAAACCTTCTTGTGCTTAAACTGTAACTGTTCAAAAACCATAAAAGATATCAATACAAAAAGTAATAGCTGAATAGCTGAAAGTCATGGCTTTATTTTAAAGTTTAAATGGTGTCTCCTAGCTGAAGGTATGCTGAAGTTATTAGCTTTTAAAGCCTGAAAGGATTTGAAAAGGATCTGAAACTCCCATTCATTTTGAATGGCAAAAATGAAGATTATGAAAAGTTCAATATCTTAAAAAGTATAAAGGTTACAAAAAGAAAAGTAATAGCACAAATCTCCAGAACAGCTGAACCGTGTGAGCCAGAACGTGGTCCCTGTAGCCAACGCTGCTTGAGTTTTAGCGACCGAAGTTTTTGAGTACAAGAACAAGACTGTGAAATCTTTGCAGCATGCACAGTAATAAACTAGAAAAGAAGTTCCTGAAGAAATGCACTGTGAAGGCTGCTGCTGAAGATGCAACCTGAAAGCAAGAAAGGCGTCAAACAGCGGAAACTTCATTTGCTGAATAGCGTCAAGAACGGCTGATACCGGAACTGCGGAATTGCTGAACTCGGAAGGCTAACTGCTGAATTGGCGAAATGATGAATTGCAGAATTGCCGAACGCCTGATGGCTAAACTGCGAACAGGGTTCAAATGCTGAACAGATGTACGCTAACACGGTTAAAGTGCTGAACGACTGACTGCGAATTGCTGAAACGCTGATTGCTGAATTGCTGAACTGCTGAATTGCGAATACCTGAACTCTTGAAAAGTGCCCCGGAAACTGCTGAAATTGCCGACTGCTGAATGCTGAACTGCTGAATTGCTGAATTGCTGATAACGGACGCCTGAATTGCTGAACGGCGAATTGCTGAATATATAATGGCTGAACTGCTGAATTGCGGAACTGCTGAATGCTGAACTGCTGAATTGCTGAACCTTAATGCTGAACTGCTGAATGGCTGAACGCCTGAATGTGAACTGCTGATTGCTGAATGCTGAACTGCTGAAGTGCTGACTGCTGAAACGGTGTTTCAAAATGACGAACACTGTTAACTGTTGAACACTGTAAAAGCTGAACAGCTGTTAAGTGCTGAACGACTGTGTTAAACGGAAAGGCTGTTAAGTGCTGACGACTGTTTTAAACTGACAAGGCTGTTAAAAATGCTTAACACTGTTAATAATGCTGACACCTGATAATAATTGATAGCTGTTAAAGGGCTGAACGGCTGTTTTAAACCTGAAAAGGCTGTTAAAAGTGCGGAAGACTGTTTTAAACCTGAAAAGCGGTTAAAGGGCTGAAGGACTGTTTTAAACCTAAAAAAGGCTGTTAAATGCTGAACGACGTTTTAAAAAACTCAAAAAAGGCTGTTAAAAGTCTGACGACTGTTTTAAACCTGAAAAGCTGTTAAAAGTGCTGAGGACGTTTTAAACAGAAAAAAGCTGTAAAAGTGCGGAAGGACTGTTTTAAACCTGAAAAGCGGTAAAAAATGCTGAACAGTGTTAAACAGCTTAACAGCTGTTAAACGGAATGGCATAAAGGAATAACTTAATCTGCAGAAGAAGCGGAGCATTGTGATACCAGAAAAAGGTTTCTGACATAAACGGTGCTGAAGTAATAAAGAAGAACAAACAGCGCACTGAACAGCGTTCATGCAGAAGAAAAATCCACAAGAGTTTTTAAAGTATTAATAGCCAATCAGAAGGTGCTAACATGTAGTTCTGCCAACTCAAAACAGCTGGGTAAACGGGGTAAAAAACTGCAGGCACTTTGTGGCAAAGCCCTCTTGATTTGTCTTGGCGCACCGCCCAAACAACTGCTTATAAGCAAAAACCGTAACTCCTATCAAATAAGATTGAACGGTGAGCGTCACAAGGACTGCTCAAAAGCGGTGTAAATTTTTTTTCCCGGGCGTTAAAAATGGGTCATGGAGCAGTTAAAAAACGGCTCTTGCGGGTTTTGAGAAAGAACCAAACCGAAAATAAATGGAGCGATGGAGAGTTGGAGGGTGCTTCTCTCTGCTTGAAGCCTCACATTTAAAAAGTGTAACATTCCCAGGGCAAAAGACACATTGTTGAAAAGTACAAAAGCGCTCCCACGTTGGATCATAAAAGATGCTGTAAGTGAAGAGTGTGGATCAGCGGCAGTTTTAGAGAGAAAGTTTCAGCTGAAGAATTTCAAGTCTCCCACTCTAACCTTTGGAATGCGCACCTAGACGGCCACATACACACCATTATAAACACTAAAAAAGAAAAAAAACCTTCTGTGGCGTAAACTGTAACTGTGTCAAAAACATAAAAAATATCAATACAAAAATATACTGAAGACGAGAGTCATGGGCTTTAATTTTAAAGGTGAAAATGGCTCTAGCTTAAGGTAAGCTGAATTCTTAGCTTTAAAAGGCGAAGGTTTAAAAGGGTTTTAAGAGCTTTCCCCCATGCATTTGAATGGGGCCCAAAAAAATTAGAAAAATATTAATATTAATGAATGGCAGAAGAGTTGAAACCTGAAAAGTAAATAGCAGCAATCTCTGAAGAAGCTGCAACGTTGTGATTACCACAAAACGGTTTCTGTAAGCTTAAATAAAAAACGGTTTTTGAGATCGAAGCGGTCAAAAAACGTACGAAGAATAATAATACTAGAAAAAGCATTTCCTGAAGAAATGCACTGATGAAGGCTGCATCTGAAAGATTGGGAGCTGAAATGCCAAGAAAGGCTTTCAAACAGCGGAACTTTATTTGCTGAATGAGCCTTCAATGAACTGCTGAATACCTGAACTGCCTGAACTGGTGAAGTACCCTGAATGCTGAACTGGCTGATTGCTGAACTGCTGAATACCTGAACTAGCCTGAATTGATGAACTGCTGAATTGCTACTGCTGAATTGCTAACGCTGAATTGCTGAACTGTTAATTGCTGAACTGCTGAATACTGAACATGCTGAAACTGTGTGAATACCTGAACTGCTGAATGGCTGAACTGCTGAATTGCTGACTGCTGAATACCTGAACTGCTGAATTGCTGAACGGCTGAATTGCTGAATACCGGATTGCTGAACTGCTGATTTGCGGACCTGCTGAATGGCTGACTGCTGAATTGCTGAACTGCTGAATACCTGAATGCTGAATTGCTGAATGCTGAATACTTGAACTGCGGAATTGCGAATTTGCCTGAACTGTGCTGAAGTGCTGAAACGGCTGAATTGCTGAAGTGCTGAAAACTTCTGAATTGCTGAACTGCTGAATTGCTGACTGCTGGAAATTGCTGAATTGCTGAACGGCTGAATGCTGAACTGCTGATTGCTGGACGGCGGAATTGCTTGAATTGCTGAACTGATGAATTGCTGAATTGCTGAACTGCTGATTGCTGAACGGCTGAACTGCTGAATTGCTGAAATTGCTGAACTGCTGAATTGCTGAATTGCTGAACTGCTGAAATTGTTGAACTGCTGAGAAAACTGCTGAACAGCTGCTAAACTGCTGACAGCTGTTAATAATCTGAACAGCTGTTAATAGGCTGATGCTGTTAATAATGCTGAACAGCTGTTAAACTGCTGAACAGGTGTTAAAGTGCTGAAACAGCTGTTAAGTGCTGAAAGACTGTTTTAAACCTAAAGGCTGTTTAAAGTGCGGAACGGCTGTTTTTAAACCTGAACGGCTGTTACAGTGCCGTGACCGGCTTTGTTGTAAACCTGAAAAGGCGGTTAAAAAAAAGTGCTGAACGGCTGTTTTTAAACCTGAAAAGGCTGGTAAAAAGTGCTGAACGACTGTTTTAACCTGAAAAAGGCTGTTAAAAGTGCGGAACGACTGTTTTAAACCTGGAAAAGGCTGTGAAAGTGCGAACGACGTTAAACGTAATGTCATAAATTATAACATAAATCTGCAGAAGAAGCTGAGCATTTTGATACCAGAATGGTTTCGGTAAGCATAAACGGTGCTGAATGTTAATAAAAAAAAAAAAACAGCTCACTTGGAACAGTTGCATGCAAGAGGAATAATCCAACCAATCCGTTAAAGTATTTGAGGCCGATCAGAATGCATTCTACAAAACATTAGTTCTGCCAACTCAAAACCAGCTGTGTAGCTGTTTGAAATCAATGCACTTTTGGCAAAGCCCTGTTGAATGTGTCTTGGCGCACCTCCCGAACAATGCTTATAAATCAAAAACCGTAACTCTATCAAAATATTTTTAAACTGTGAGCGTCACAAGGACCTGCCTCTAACAGCGTGTAATGTTATTTTCCCTGGGTTGAAAAGTGTGGGTCCATGGGAGCAGTTTAAAAAAGGGTCTTTTCTGGTTGTGGAGAAATCACCTGCCCGAAAATTACGATAGAGGCGGATGGAGGAGTTGAGGGTGGCTCCCTCTGCTTGAAGCCTCACAGTTAAAAGTTTACATTTCTCAGGGCTAAGAAGACCAATTGTTTGAAAGTAGAGAAGCGCTCTCACGTTTTTGGATCATAAAAGCATGGCTGTAAAGAGTGAAGAGTGTGGACACGAAAGCGGCAGTTTAGAGAGATATTTTTCAGCCTGAAGAATTTAAAGTCCTCCTCCCACTGCTAACCTTGGGAATGCGCACTCTAGACGGCCACATAACACAAAACCATTATAAACGCTAAAAGAGGCAAAAAAAACCTTCTTGTGCTTAAACTTGTAACTGTTCAAAAACCATAAAAGATATCAATACAAAGAATATAGCTGAATAGCTGAGAGGCATGGGTTTAATTTTAAGTTTAAATGGTTGTCTCTAGCTTAAGGTATGCTGAGTTCTTAGCTTTTAAAGGCTGAAAGGGTTTTTAAAAGGGATTTTTAAGCTTTACCCATCATTTGAATGGGGCCCAAAAAATTAGAAAAATAGTAATATTAAATTTAAATGGCAGAAGAGTTTGAAACTGAAAAGTAATAGCAGCAATCTCCTGAAGAAGCTGCACGTTTTGATACCACATACGGTTTCTGTAGCTTAAACGTTTTTTGAGATCAAGCGGTTCAAAAAACGTAACGGAGAAGATAATAATAATAGATAACTAGGGGAAAAGCATTTCCTGAAAGAAATGTCAACTGTGAATGCTGCATGCTGAAAGATGGAGCGGAAATGCCAAGAAAGGCTTCAAACAGCTGAATAAAAAAAAAAAACCCGTTTTTTTTTTATTTTTTGCTGAATGAGCTTTCAATGAAATGCTGAATTGCTGAACTGCTGATACCTTAACGGCTGAATTGCTGAAAACTGCTGAATACCTGAACTGCTGAATACCGGAATTGCTGACTGCTGAGTAACTGAACTGCTGAACTGCTGAATTGGCTAAACTGCGGAATTGCTGAACGCTGAATTGCTGAACTGCTGAATTGGCTGAATGCTGAATACCTGAACTGCGGAATTGCTGAACGGCTGAAGACTGAACTGCCTGAATTGGCTGAACTGCGAATACCTGAATTGCTGAACTGCTGAAGTACCTGAACGGCTGAACTGCTGAATTGCTAAACGCTGAATGGCTGACTGCTGAATTGCTGAATTTGCTGAATTGCTGACTGCTGAATTGCTGCATTGCTTGAACTGCTGAAGTGCTGAATACCTGAACTGCTGATTCTGAACTGCTGAATTGCGGAATACATGAATTGCTGAACTGCTGAATTGCTGAAACTGCTGAATTGCTGAATACCTGAATTGCTGACTGCTGAATTGCTGAACTGCCTGAATTGCTGAATACCTGAATTGCTGACGGCTGAATGGCTGAACTGCGGAATTCTGAACTGCTGAACGGCGTGAACAGGTGTTCAAAATGCTGAACAGTGTTAAACTGCTGACAGCTGTTAACTGCTGAACGCTGAGATACTGCTGATGGCTGTTAGAATGCTGAACAGCTGTTAAACTGCTGAACAGGTGTTAAATGTCTGACAGCTGTTAAAGTGCTGACGACTGTTTTTAAACCTAAAAGGCTGTAAAGTGCTGAACGGCGGTTTTAACCTGAAACAGGCTGTTAAAGTGCTGACCACCGGGCTTGTTTTAAAAACTGAAAGGCTGTTTAAAAGTGCTGAACGGCTGTTTTAACTGAAAAAGGCTGTAAAAGTGCTGAAAGACGGTTTAAACTGAAAAGGTTTTGTTAAAGTGCTGAACGACGGTTAACGTAATGTCATAAAGTAATAAATAAATCTGCAGAAGAAGCTGAGCATTTTGGATACACAAATGTTTCCTGTAGCATAAAAGGTTCTGAAGTTTTATAAAAGAAAAAAAAACAGCTCAACAACCTTGACAGCTTGCATGCAGAGGAATATTCCACCAAGCATTTTAAAGTATTATGAGCCAATCAGAAATGCTGCTACAACATTTAGTTCTGCCAACTCAAACAGCTGTGTACTGTTTAAATGCATGCACTTTGGGCAAAGCCTGTTGAATTTTGTCTTGTCTCACCGCCCGAACAATGCTTATAAATCAAAACCGTAAAACTCCTATCAAAATAATTTTTAAAACTGTGAGCGTCACAAGGACCTGCTCTAAACAGCGGTAAGTTTTATTTCCGGGGTTGAAAAATTGGTCATGGGACAGTGTTAAAAAAAAGGGTCTTTTCTGGTTTGAGAAAATCACCGCCCGAATTACTATAGAGGCGGATGGAGGAGTTTGGAGGGTGCTCCCTCTGCTTTAAGCCGCACAGTTTAAAAAGTTTTACATTCGCAGGGCTAAGAGACACATTGTTGAAGTAGAGAAGCAGCTCTAAACGTTTTGAATCATAAAATGGAATTGGCGGTAGAGTGAAGATGTGGGAACAGCCGGCAGTGTTAGAGAGAATAATTTGTCGCTGAAGAATTTCAAGTCC
>JACBYM010001245.1:0-39786 GCA_013435755.1 Amphilophus citrinellus | reverse complement strand
CATTTCTCCCCACTTGTGTTTGCTGGCCAACTCTGCTTGCTGTCGTGCAAGTTTTTCCAAATCTTCATTCAGTGACTTGAACTTATTCACCCACATATCTGAGGCCTTCAGGTCAGCAGCTTGTAGCTCAAAATCTCTGACGGAGACACCGGGGATGTTAGGGTTAGGGGATGGTAATATAGTCACAGATCACGGAAAAATTAATGATGCATTCAGGGACTTCTATTCGAAGCTTTACAGCTCACAATCACAAACTACCTCTACCATGATTGATGATTTCTTAACTAAACTTTGCATTCCTCCAATTTCATCAGAAATTAAAAATAGATTAGATGAACCCATCTCTCAGTCAGAAGTCTCTTTAGCAATAGCCTCAATGCAATCTGGCAAATGCCCAGGTCCGGATGGTTTTCCCTTAGAATTCTATAGACAATTTTCAACCTTACTTTCTGCTCAGCTTAGTTCCATCCTCACAGATTGCTTTAAACTAGGATCCCTCCCTCAGTCTTTTTACGAAGCCTGTATCACACTGATTATAAAAAAGGGGAAAGATCCAATGGAATGTGCCTCATACAGACCTATCTCTCTCCTGAATACTGATGTTAAAATCTTAGCCAAGATTTTGGCCCGTAGGCTTGAAACCGCTTTACCATCAATTATCCAAACAGGTTTCATTAAAGGTTGCCATTCATATTTTAATATACGAAGGCTGCTCAACATTGTTTATTCCAGCCCCACAGACTCGGCTGAGTGTGTTGTCTCTTTTGATGCTGAAAAAGCCTTTGATCGAGTTGAGTTTGACTATCTTTTTGCAGTTGTTAGAAGATTTGGTTTTGGGGGAAAATTCATTTCATGGATTAAACTACTGTACCATCAGCCATCCGCTATAGTTCGCACTAACTCTCAATCCTCAAAGCCATTTAAACTACAAAGAGGCACCCGTCAGGGCTGTCCTCTCAGCCCCCTGCTTTTTAATCTGGTTATAGAACCCCTTGCCATTGCCCTACGTACCAGCAAGGAGATATCCGGCGTTTGGAGAAATGGTATAGAACACAAGGTGTCGCTTTATGCAGATGATCTTTTACTTTTTATCTCCAAGCCATCAACTTCACTGCCTTTTGCCCTTAATATATTTAGCCAATTTGGCCACCTCTCGGGATATAAGCTGAACTTTACCAAAAGTGAACTTTTCCCCTTAATTAATCAAGTAAATATGCCAGATTTTACCAATTTGCCGTTTAGAATTGAAAAAATTTACATATCTGGGTATCACGGTGACAAAAAAGTACAAAAACCTGTTTAAAGAGAATGTGACTCCTTTGCTGAACCAAGTGAAAAGATCCCTCACAAAATATATGCCGCTTTCCATGACCTTGGTAGGACGTATCAATTCAATTAAAATGACTATATTACCCAAATTTCTATACCTTTTCCAGGCAATACCTATTTTCATTCCTAATAGGTTTTTCACTGAATTGGACTCTATTTTCTCATCCTACATCTGGCATGGTAAACACCCAAGGCTTAATAAGATACACCTTCAAAAACCTAAAGAGGAGGGGGGATTTGCCCTCCCCAACTTCCGGTTTTATTATTGGGCTGCTAATCTTAGGAGTTTAGTGTTCTGGTATTTCAACCATAACCTGAGTGACCGCCGTGACTGGGTGAGTATGGAATTACAGAGTGACAAAGATATATCTATACTGGCTTTGCTCTGTTCCCCACTTTCACTCTCCTCTCCTAATTCCATTTTAAATCCTGTAGTGAAATATTCACTGAGAATATGGGGCCAGTTTAGGAAATATTTTAAACTCCATGATTTTTCCTCTTTAAGCCCCATTGTGCCTAACCATTTCTTTAAACCATCTGTTCAGGACGGGGTATTTTTAGAATGGAACAGGAGGGGACTCACCCATTTCAAGGACCTTTTCATAGGGAAGAAACTAGCATCATTTGAACAACTCAGCAATAAATATGGTCTACCACAATCCCACGTTTTTAGATATTTACAAGCCAGAAGTTTTATTCAATCTTTTCTTTCAGGCTCAGTTTCTTTACCAGAGTTTACATTTTTAGAAACCATCTTATCATTGAACCCGACCTGTAAAGGCCTGATTTCGTCGTTGTACAATAAAATGCTAAACATGACAGACACCTCCTCATCCAAACTTAAAACTTTATGGGAAGAAGATATGAACATGACCATTCTAGATGAGACATGGGCCTCCATACTTAAATTTGTTAATACATCTTCTTTGTGTGTGTGTCACTGTCTTATTCAATTTAAAGTGGTACACAGAGCCCACTCTTCTAAAAGCAAACTATCTCGTATCTATCAGGAAATCACCCCATACTGTGGGTCCACCCGGACTCTGCTCCTACCTGGCCCGTTTGGCCCGCATTTCATGGATTTTATGAAGGCCGAGGCTCAAACCCTCTGTATCTGCGCTCCTTTCCTCGAACTTCAACCACAATTCATGCTTCCTTCTCACTACATATGGCGCTTTTTAATGCCCGATCGATTTCCAATAAAGCCTTCTTATTGAATGATTTTATAACTACCAAAGATCTAGATTTCTTATTTCTGACTGAAACCTGGCAGCGTGACTCTGATTTTATATCTCTCATTGAACTGTGTCCTGATGGTTATTCCTTCAGCAGCCAGCCTCAGCTTTCCGGTCGAGGTGGTGGTACTGCTGCAGTGTTTTGTAACCGTTTCTCCTGTCGCCAAACCCAGATTGGTCATTTCTCATCATTTGAACTACTGCTTCTTAAAGTTGGAAATAAGGACCCTCTGTACTGTGCGGTTGTATATCGCCCACCTGGCTCGTGCAGCCTATTCTTAAAGGAGTTCCATGATTTTTTAGCCTCCACTATAAAGTTGTCTAGACTGCTCATCGTTGGTGATTTTAATATTCATATTGATGATGACACTGACCTCCTTGCTAGGGAATTTATTAGTGTCATGGATTCTTTTCACTTTACCCAACATGTGTCTGGCCCTACACATGAAAACGGTCACACTTTAGACCTGGTCTTCACTCTAGGTCTGAATGTCGACTTTATTTACTCAAACAATATTTTTATCTCTGATCATTTTTGCATTGTTTTTGATTTGTCGTATCATGTGACTCTGTCCCCTGCTAGACACATGGTCAGCTCTCGCATCTTAAACTCTTCAACAGCAAATGTTTTTTCAGATAGGTTCAATTTATCTCTATCTTTGTCTGATGATGTTGATCATTTAACAAATCTATTTAATGCTCACTGTCATACTATCTTAAACGAAGTCTGTCCAGTTGTAATGAGATTAACTCCTATCCTTAAATCCTCGCCCTGGATTGATGATAATATTCCTGGCTTAAAGCGTACTTGCCGCAAGTCTGAACGTTTGTGGAAGAAGAGTCGCTTACATGTCCACCTTTTATATCTAAAGGACCTCCTAGTCTACTTTAATAATTCAGTTAAAGATGCAAGGGCCACCTATTTTTCTAATCTGGTCACGAAAAGTAAGGGTAATGCAAGAGTGCTATTTGATACCATTACTGCTATTGTTAATCCTGCATTACCTACTGCACCAATCTCTTCTAACAAAGACTGTAATACCTTTCTGCATTTTCTGGTAGACAACATCAGCACTCTTAGGTCAAATATTTCTCAGTCCAGTTGTTCACTGACCGTTCCTGCCCCAGCCCTGTCTTTCTCATTAGAAAGTTTCTCTCTGATCACTTCACCTGAGCTGCTAAAATTAGTTAAATCTATGAAAGCGTCTTCGTGTTCCCTGGATATTCTACCTGCATCCCTATTTAAAAATGTTTTTCCGCACATCAGTTCATGTATTCTTTCTATAATAAATACTTCACTGCTCTTAGGTCAAGTTCCCGCTTATCTTAAGACCGCTGTCATCCATCCACTTTTAAAGAAATCCAAACTTGACCCTGCTGCGTTCAATAATTATAGACCAATTTCTAAGTTACCATTCTTATCTAAGATATTGGAAAAGGTTGTTGCTAAGCAGCTTACTGCCTTTCTGGAACAACATAATATCCTGGACAAATTTCAATCTGGCTTTCGTAGAGCTCATTCTACTGAGACAGCTCTCCTTAGAGTCTCCAATGATGTTTTGTTGAGTAGGGATGCAGGAGAATGTTCCGTTGTATTGATGTTGGATCTTTCTTCTGCTTTTGACACTGTAGACCATGAAGTTTTACTTGATAGACTACATCGCTGGGTGGGTATATCTGGATCTGCCCTGAAATGGTTTACTTCATACTTGTCAAATCGTCGATTCCATGTGGCAGTTTCTGATTTCAGATCCGACTCTGCTTATCTTGCGTATGGCGTCCCCCAAGGTTCTGTTTTGGGCCCTCTGCTCTTTCTGTTATATTTGCTCCCTTTGAGGCATGTTCTAAACACTTTTGAGGGAATATCATACCACTGTTATGCTGATGACATCCAGCTGTATATTTCTTTCAAGCATGAACATGTCTCAAAGTTGCAGGTACTAATAATGTGTTTAAAATCCATTAAAAGTTGGCTAGCCGAAAATTTTCTTCAACTTAATGAGGACAAAACTGAAATTCTGATCTGTGCTCCGGATAGATCTGTCTCTGATATAATGACAGCCCTTGGTCCTCTTGCTAAATTCGTTAGGCCTTCTATTAGGAACCTTGGGATAACTTTTGACCCTGCCTTTATGCTTGACTCTCATGTTAAATCTTTGACGCATTCTTGTTTCTTCCACCTTAGGAATATTGCTAAGCTTACCTCCATCATATCTCATTCTGAACTTGAGATGGTTATTCATGCATTTATATCTTCTCGCCTGGACTATTGTAATGCATTGTTTACCTGTCTTAGCAAACATTCCCTGGAGCGTTTACAGGCTGTTCAGAATGCTGCTGCTAGGCTTCTGACTAAATCTTCGAAATATTCTCATATCACCCCGCTTCTGATTCAGTTACACTGGCTACCTGTGAAATTTAGAATACAGTTTAAGATCTTGGTACTTACATTTCGAGCTCTTCACGAGCAAGCCCCATTGTATATCAGTGAACTCCTTCACTTATATACTCCTTCTAGATCACTGCGGTCATGTGATCAAGGACTACTGTCTGTGCATTCTACAAGAATGAAAACGAAAGGAGACAGAGCTTTTGCCTCAGTGGCTCCCCGTCTCTGGAACTCTCTCCCTGTCCATCTTAGAGCGGCGGACTCATTGATGCATTTTAAAGGTCTTTTAAAAACACATCTTTTTTTGAACGACGGGAGATGAGTCACTGCTGAGATCACGCGAGAGCTGTGCGTAAGTAATATGGCGGTATATTAAACAAACCGGTGCAACTCAGGTAAATCAAACCAATATATTTATACCAAAATAGAATAATTCCTAATACTAACCTCTGCCTATTAATTCTTTCAATATAACAAACTGGACGAGGAAACATTGGACAGCCTGGAGAGCTACGTCGACGAGTGCTTTGTCAACTTCGTGATGGGCAAACCACAAAAAAACCCTGCTACCACAGCCACACCAACTTCTAAACGCACTCGTTCCGAGTGCTCAACAAGCACATCCACATTATCCCCAGAGAAAAGCTTCACTGATGTCCTGGACTCCATCGACAAGAAGCTAACCAGCCTAGATGCCCGACTTGCCTTGGTGGAGGTTCTCCACAAGGAATTCCAACAACTGAGGGTGTCTCTGGAGTTTAGCCAAGAGCAGGTGGCGTCGCTCGCTGTCGAGAACCAAACGCTGAGGGATACCGTGAAACAACTCACCGATGGGATGACACAGCTGACCGGGGAAAACAAGAAAATGAGGGAGAACATTCTGGACATCCAAGCTCGGAGCATGCGGGACAACCTCGTCTTCTCCGGGATCCCAGAGCAAGCAGAGGAGGATGCCGAAGCCTCGGTTCGTGAATTCCTCCAACATCAGCTGAAACTCCCGAGTGAAGCGGTAAAAAATATAACTTTCCATCGTGTTCACCGGCTCGGAGGTAAGAAGCCCGATAACAAACGGCCTCGGCCATTTGTAGCTAAATTTGAACATTACAAGCAAAAAGAGCAGGTCAGGAGTCGGGGCAGAGAGCTGCGTGGAACACACTACAGTGTTAATGAACAATTTCCAAAAGAGATTCTCGATCGGAGGCGAGTATTATTTCCAATAAGGAAGAAATACATCACTGAGGGCGTCAGAGCTACGGTAGCTGTAGATAAGCTTTATGTTAACGGTCAGCTGTACAGGGACCGGGAGGTTACCCCATGGCTTTATTAGGAGCAACTTCATGTTAATCTAAAGCATGTAATTGATTAGATAAGAGGTAAACTTAAACCGCGGCCGGTCTACAGGTCTGTATATAACAATTAATGCACAGCGCTTTGTTTTGTTATCATGTTGAGTTTTTTTTTTTTTTTTTTTATGCTTGGCTCTTTGGTGTTTGCACTGTTTCATTTCTCTCTCACTTTACACTCCTTTTTCTTCTTCTTTTTTTGCACCCAACATGTTTGCCACACGGACATACAGCACACACACTGCCATACAGGATACACAGTCATGCAGGACACGTACACATGCGCACACAAGGTCATGGAGGACACATGCGAGGACGCGCGCACACATCTTTAGTAAACACACAACACTTCACCTGTTAATCTAAACATGAGCACACTCAAGTTTGTCTCATGGAATGTACGCGGAGTTGGTTCGAGGGAAAAGAGAGTGAAAATTATTAATCGGTTAAATGATTTACAGGCTGACGTTGTGTTTCTACAGGAGACGCATGTGTCCAGAACATCTGCGCACACACTCTCCTCTCCACAGTTCCCTCACACGTACTCAGCCTGCTACAACTCCAAACAAAGAGGTGTAGCTATATTGATTAACAAAAAGATAAACTTCACCGTTAGAAATACTACATTAGACCCAGAAGGTAGATTTATAATACTCAATTTAACTATTCAAAATATAGATTTATGCATTGCTAGTATATATGGGCCAAATGTTGATGACCCCTCCTTCTTTCATACCTTCTTCACTTTACTGTCCGATCACTCTGACACCACACTTATAATAGGAGGAGACTTCAACCTGGTACTTAATGCAGATATTGACAGGCTCAGTACAGCAGTGAGTCAAAGGAACTGGCAGTCTGCAGACATTCTTAAACAGTACATGAAGGATTTTGGTCTTTGTGATGCTTGGCGTTCACATCACCCCACTCTGAGAGATTATAGTTTTTTCTCACCAGTACACAAGTCTCACTCCCGCTTAGATTACTTTTTAGTTAGCAGCTCCATGATGATGGATATCACAGACACTCAGATTCATCCTATCACTATCAGTGATCATGCACCGGTGTCTATGTCTCTCACACAGAAAAGAGTCACACCACCAATCAGGAACTGGAGATTTAATACATCATTACTTAAAGAACAAGATTTCATTAATTATTTCAAAAAGGAGTGGTCAGCATATTTAGAAAATAATGATCTTCCTGGAATATCACCATGTGTTCTTTGGGAAGCAGGAAAAGCAGTAATGAGGGGCAAAATAATATCTTACTGCTCGCATAAGAAAAATAAAGAAAAAACACGTGTTAGAATTAGAACAGAAAATTAAATCTTTAGAAACTGCCTATGCTGCTTCACCACAAGAACATATAATTAACAACATGAGGAAACTAAAACTGGAGTTAAATGAAATAATTGATAAAAGGACACAATTCATGTTGCAGAGGTTGCGTTTAGAAAACTTCGAACATGGAAATAAATCTGGAAAATTTTTGGCTAACCAGTTAAAACTAAATAAAGAAAAAACAGCCATTTATTCTATTAAAGACTCAACTGGTAATATTACCCACGACCCACAACAAATAAATAACTCTTTTAGAGACTTCTATGAAGCCTTATACTCATCGCAGATTAATCCATCTGATGCTGAAATTGAAGAATATCTTAATAACATTAATCTACCTAAACTAAATGATGAACAGGCCGCGACTCTTGATTCGCCTCTTTCATCATCTGAATTTTACGAAGCAATACAGCATCTCCCAAATAATGAAGCCCCAGGCCCAGATGGTTTTCCAGCAGAGTTTTATAAAGAATTTTGGTCTGTGCTAAGACCCTCTTTTCTCAGAATGGTGGCTCAGATTCAGAGCAATCATGCGGTCTCTCCAAACATGAACTCTGCTAACATTAGTCTACTTCTTAAACCAGGCAAAGACCCCACACTCCCATCCAGCTACAGGCCAATCTCTCTGATTAATGTAGACCTTAAAATAATTTGCAAAGTCCTTGCCAGAAGGTTAGAAAAAATCACTCCATCTATTATACATCCAGACCAAACAGGTTTTATCAAGGGTCGGCACTCTGCCAATAATACACGCAGACTGATAAATATAATAGATTACTGTTCTATTAATAAATTAGAAACCACAGTTGTCTCTTTAGATGCAGAGAAGGCATTTGATAGGGTAAATTGGAAATTTCTGTTAGCAGTTCTACACAAATTTGGATTTGGTTCATCCTTCAAAAACTGGATCAGAACATTATACAGCTCTCCAAATGCACGTGTTAGAACAAATGATCTTATTTCCCAAAGCTTCAGTCTGCAGAGAGGCACCAGACAGGGCTGCCCACTTTCTCCTTCACTCTTTGTCATTTTCATTGAACCACTAGCAGCAACAATCCGACAAAATGTAGATATTAAAGGAATTCAAACAGAAAACACAGACCATAAGATAAGCCTTTATGCTGATGATGTATTACTTTTCCTTGAGAACTCACAAACTTCTCTTCTAAAAACAATCACACTTATAGATAAGTTCTCATCTATATCAGACTACTCCATCAATTGGAGTAAATCAAACGTTTTACCTCTAAATTGTAATTTTCAGAACACCACGACCACCTCACTACAATCTGGCAATATTAAATATTTAGGTGTTAATTTTTCCCCCAGGCTGTCAGACCTGGTACGGTTGAATCATATTCCTCTATTAAAAACAGTAGAGGATGATCTCACACGTTGGAACTCTCTACCTATATCTATCATGGGGAGAGTTGCCACAGTAAAAATGATGATTTTGCCTAAAATCAATTATTTGTTTTCACTGATCCCTAATAAACCTTCTGTTGCCTGGTTTAAATCTCTGGACTCAAACATTTCAAAATTTTTGTGGAAAAATAAAACCTCAAGAATAAGTTTAAAAACTTTACAAAAGCTAAAATGCAGTGGTGGTCTAGAACTTCCAAACTTTTATCACTATTTCTTAGCCAATAGATTACAGTATATTTCAAGATGGATCAAATCAAGCCCTTTAGACAGCCCATGGCTGGATTTAGAACAAACACTCTGTGGAAAAGTGAAAATCTCTGACTTACCTTTCATTAGCGTCAGTATTAAACATCATAGCGGTTTTAAAAGTCTTAACATAAACACCTCTCTGACAGCCTGGTGGGAATTCTTAAAGATAACAAAGTCTTCACTTATCCCATGTGAACTGACACCCATTTGGAACAATCCAGATATATGTCAGAAAAAGACAGTACTGAACTTCTCAACATGACAAGAGAAAGGAATAAAGAATTTAGAACATACACATTCTTCTCAGTACATACACTCACATCACCCCCCCCAACACGCTGAGTGGGAGGAGGGGGCGGGCGGGCCTTCTCACACCCCAGTTCCATGCACCCCGCCTGGGATGGGGACTGGCTCATTGTTCGGGGCTGGGTTGGCTACTTCCCTGGGTTGCCGCTGGCTTGGTGCTGGTACCCGCTCTCCCACATTAGGTGTCCATGTATGTTACATGTGCGTATGCATGAGTGTGTGACTGGTGCATGCGAATGTGCGTGCGTGTGTATGTGCGTGTGTGTACATGAGGGAACGACTGGTACGTGTGTGTGTGTGTGTATGTGCGTGTGAGTGTGTATGCATGAGTGTGTGACTGGTGCATGCGAATGTGCGTGCGTGTGTATGTGCGTGTGTGTACATGAGGGAATGATTGGTACGTGTGTGTGTGTGTGTACGTGCGTGCTTGTGAGAGTGTGTGTGTGTGGACAGCTGGGCCTGGGTTGGTGGCTTGCCAAGCCTTGGCACCTGTGGGACACGGAGGGTGGGAGTTACCCCTCCCTACCGCTCCACGCTGCTCCCCACTGGTCGTCACTGCCGCCCCTGGGGTGTGGGTGCCCGTGGGTCCCGGGATGTGTGGCCGGATGTCTCGGCATGGTTTTTGGCCTGCTCCCTTGGCGGCCGTGACCTGGGGGTGGCTTGGGCCTCTTTGGCGCGTGGGGGGGGCTCTGCCGGGTGTCGGGCTGCTCTCGGGCGCTTGGGGCCTCGGGGGCCGCATGCCTGGCTCGTGCTGGGGGTGCCGGCCTGCCGGGGGGGGTGGGCTGCCCGTCGCCTCTGGCTCTCTGGACTCTAGCCCCTGGATTGTGGGGGTTCCGTCTGTAGCCTCCCTCCTTCCTCTTCTGGGGAGTGTACGCGGTTGCCATCGGGATGTGTGGCCCCAAGTCTTCTGAGCTCCTGTGCTGTGGATGGCCTGGGTCCCCTGGGTCCTTCCCTATCTGCCTCTGGATCGCGGGGGGCATGGTTGCAGTTTCTTGCCCTCATTATCGAATACATTGCATGACAAAGGCGCATACACACACATTACTACAAACAATAAACTTGTGTGTGTGTGTGTGTGTGTGTGTGTGTGTGTGTGTGTATGTAGGTGCATATGGGTGTGTGTATGGATGTGTGTGTGTGTGTGTGAGTATATCAACCCCTTTTATTTATTTTTTTCTATCTCCTTTCTTCCTTTTCTCCCCCCCCCCCTTTTCTCCCCCCCACCTCTTGTTCTTGCCCCTTCCTTGTTGCCTGTCAGACTTGGCATGAATAACTAAATAAAAAGATAAATAAATAAAAATAAAATTGCAAACATTAACAAGAAGAGCCTATAGGAAACATATAGAGCTGTTCTTGTCAAAGCAAATATGTTTGGTACATCAGTGCATTCGGATCATCATTCCGATTGTGAAAGATGCCAGACATGACAGGCTATTAAAAAAAAAAAAAAAAAAAAAAAAAAAACACATCTTTTTAGCTTGGCATTTGTTTAATTTGTTTTTAATTTGTTTTTATTATTCTTTGTCCTGTTGTGAAGCACTTCGTAACATCTGTTTTGAGAGGTGCTATATAAATAAAGCTTTACTTACTTACTTACTTACAAATGCAAAACTGCTGAGGCCACATTGGTTCATATGTACTGGTCTTGTCCCAATCTGCATCAGTTCTGGACAGATGTTTTTCACACCCTGTCCAGGTTCCTCAGAATTTCAATAACACCTAGCCCTCTCCTGGCTCTTTTTGGTTTTAGTGACGAGGAGTTGCCCTTACCAGCCTCTGAAAGACAGGCGCTGTCATTTTGTACTTTGCTAGCCAGATGTACAATCCTAATCAGATGGAAGGGCGCTGCCCCTCCAACACATAAGCAGTGGTTATATGACCTCATGTCATGTTTAAAACTGGAAAAAAATAAGATGCTCTCTTCAGCACTCTATTGGGAAATTCAAAAACATATCGGGGCCCTTTCTTGACGCTTTTCAAATTGTATAGTGATATTTCAGATGAATTCATTTTATGAATTCATTCTTTTGTTGTACTTTTCAGGTTGTTTTCTTGGTGGTTCTTTTTGTTTCTCTGTTTGTTGTTTGAGTGTGCGGTTTGGTTTCCCTTGTTGTCTCATTTTGTAATATTGCCCTTGTCAAGTTTTCAGTGTTAGGTCTGCATCTGTTATGTTTAGTCAGTTCCTGTTTTATTTTGACAGTCTCGTGTTCCCTGTGCTTTGTGTTTAGTTTTGCTTCCCCTTTGTCATTTGGTTCACCTGTCGTCCCCTGTTGTTTCCACTTGCCCTAATCCCCTTGTGGGTATTTAAGCCCTTCGTTTTCCCTCTCTTCCTTGTTCGGGTCCTCGTCTTGTCCACACGTATGTGACAACGGCTGTGTGTTTTGTTTTTCAAGTTTTCGAGTTTTTAAAGTTTCAAGTTTCAAGTGTCAAGTTTCAAGTTTCGAGTTTGTTGTGTTTTTTGTTGCGGGCTCCCCATCCGCCTGTTTCCTGTTTAATGCCTGGTCTCAATAAACCTGCACGACAAATCAGCTCTCACCTGCGTCCTGCTTTGAGGTCCTTCCTGTCTCGCCTGCACCAGCCGTGACAGTAGGACCCGAACCCAGAAATGGACCTCGCGGACAGAGAATCACGAGAGCGTCAAGAGGTAATAGAGTATTACCTCGATGAAGAAGTGAGGTGGAAACCTTGGCTCACCCCAGATCGTGAGTCAAAGCGTTCTCCACCTCCGCCTCAAGCTCAAGACTCGCCTCAGCAGCTGATCACTCCTCCAGCTGCTGCCTCGCCGCCTGTTCTGATGGCAATCACAGTGGGCGGATATGTCTCTTCACCCCCACCATGGACTATGCCGTCAGCCTCACCGCTTCAGCAGCTGAGCTGCTGTCAGGATATCTCCACGCCTCCTATGGGGATTAATTCCTCTGACTTGCCGCTCCCTTCGCCAGCTTCCAGAAGAAGAAAGCACGGCTCTCGTCGGGGAAAGCGGCAGTCTGCGCCTGCCACAACGATGAGCTCGATGCAGCCACCAATCCACTCAGCCTTTGCGCCCGTGTGTGCCGGTGCTGCACAGTTAGTGAGTAACACCATTTTGCCTCCTATGTCTGAACCTGAGCTTTCAGTGACTGTGCCTAATAAAGTGGCCTTCAATGACAACGAGTTCGCTGAGGACTTAGACTCAACCTTGTCAGTGCTAGCCAACAAGAAAGACATTTCTCATGCTGCTTCGAAGCCTGAAAGTACAGACATTGAAATGAAACAGGATTTAAATGATTATGTGCTGGTTCTTTGCGAGGAATGGCTAAATTCGCCCGGTGAGAGGAAAAGAAGAGCCATTTCCCGCAGCCTACGTGGCCTTGTGTTTCATTTTTCTTGGATTCCGGAATCATTGCCTGTGCTAAACAAAGACTTTGTAATGGATATTATTCAGTTGGAGGCACCTGTGAATAGTCATGAGGATGTTGCCACCAGGACTGTTTCTGAGTCTCCTGCATCTGCTTCAGTCAGTGCTTCCGCATCAGCCGCCCCAGAGCCTTCAGCTCCCTCTCCATCAGCCGCCCCAGAGCCTTCAGCTCCCTCAGCCTTAGTTCCTTTGGTCCCCCCAGTAGCTTTGGTTCCCTTAGGCTTCTCTGTTCCCTCTGGTTCCTCAGCTTTAGCTTTGGTCCCCTCAGCTGACGCCTCAGTTTCGCTCCCCTCAGCTCCCTTGGTTCCCTCTGTGTCTTCGGTCCCCTCAGTCCCCACTGTGTCTTCGGTCCCCTCAGGCCTCTCCACTTTAGTTTTGGTCCCTCCTTTGATCCCTGCAGTCCTCTCAGCTCCCTCAGCTCCGGCTCCCTCAGCTCCAGCTTCGTTCCCATTAGCCCCTGCTCCCTCAGCGTCCTCAGTTCCAGTCAATTTAGTTCCCTCAGCCTCAGCTTCAGTTTCTCTGGTCCCCTCAGTCTCTCAAGTCCCTTCAGCTACAGTTCCCTCAGTCACTCAGGTCTCTTCAGCTACAGTTCCCTCAGTCACTCAGGTCCCTTCCGTCCCCTCAGCTTCATTTCCTTCAGTCCCCTCGGTCCCCTCTACCTCGGCTTCGGTCGTTTTAGTCGCTCCCTCCTCTGGTCCCTCGCCTTTAGCTTTGCTCCCCTCGGCTCCCTCGCCTTCAGTTAGTGCTTCTAAGCCCTTTACACCCTTAGCTCCTTCAGTCCCTGCTCCCTCTGTACCTTCACCTTCCCCAGCTTCAGTTCCCCCAGCTCCTTCACTCTGTTTAGTCCCTTTAGTCTCTCAGCTCCCTTCAGCCCCAGTCCCTTTAGTTTCATCTCCCTTGGTTCCCTCTGCAGCTCCGGTACCTTCAGGTCCCTCAGCTCCTTTGGTCCCCTCGGTGTCTTCGGTCGCCTCAGCTTCGGTCCCTTTAGCGCCCTCAGCTTCGGTCCCTTTATCCATCTCAGTCCCTTCCGCAGTTTCCTCAGTGTCAGCTCAGGTCCCCTCGGTCCCTCAGGTCCCCTCGGTCCCTCAGGTCCCCTCGGTCCCTCAGGTCCCCTTAGCTCCCTCCTCAGCTTTGGTCCCCTTAGCTACCCTACAGTCACCCCTGCCTAACCCTGCCTTTGAGCTACCCACACAGAAGCCCCTGCTGTCCACTCAGCCTGCACCACAGCCCTCAGCAGTGCCTCGGCCTGCTCTTCATCTGCCTTCACCTCCATCTTCAGACTCACCCGATCCATCTGCAAAGCAGCCCCAGTCGTCGGAGGAGACGGCTGCGCGCCCTGCACGGCAGCCAGGGAGTCCTGAACCACAGTCCAAGCCACCAGGGTTCTCCGCTCAGTCCGAGCCTTCGGTGTCTTCAGAGGGTCCCACTCAGTCCGAGCCGCCGGGTGGTCCTGCTCTGTCCGAGCCTTTCGAGTGTCCTGAGCCCGCTCTTCGCCTTTGTCCTCGCCGCCGCTGGGAGCGCGGTCGGCCTTCAGTCCTGCCTCTTCGTCGCCGCCGCCGCTGGGAGTGCGGTCGGCCTCCTGTTCGGCAGCATGGCTCTTTCGAGTTTCCTGGCTCCTTCAAGTTCCCTGGCTCTTCTAGTGGTTCTGAGCCTTTCAAGTGTCTGGAGCCTTTCAAGTACCTTGAGCCTGCTCGCCTTCGTCCTCGCCGCCGCCACTGGGAACGCAGTCGGCCCCCTGCTCACCTTTGTCCTCGTCACCGCCGCTGGGAGCGCGGTCGGCCTCCTGCCTGCCTTCGTCCTCGCCGCCGCTGCCGCTGGAGCTGCGGTCGGCCTCCTGTCTCGTCTCTTCGCCGCCCACCCGAGGCCATCCGGCTCCGTCGCATGCCACGCAGCTGCCCGCCTGAGATCATCTGTCATCGCCATCGCCGGGAGTGCGGTCGGCCTCCTGATGACCCTCCTGTTCCCTGGCCTGTGAGTTTGGTCCCTTATGGACTGTTTTTCTGGCCTTGTGCTGTTTTTTGTTTGGGCCTTATGTTTTTGTTTTCAGTTCTGACCTTGGCCCTCCCTAGCCTGCTTCGGCCTCTTCCTCACCTTCGTCCTCACCGCCGCCGCTGGGAGCGTGGTTGGCCTCTTGCTCGTCTTCGTCGGCCTCCAGAACTGTTTTTCTTTTGTTTTGGACTTTTTTCCAGCCTTGTGCTGCCGCCTTTTGTCTCTTTTCTGGTTTGTTTTTTGGACTTTGTTGCCCTATTGGGTTTTTTCAAGTTTCAAGTTTCAAGTGTCAAGTTTCAAGTTTCGAGTTGTGTTTTTTGTTGCGGGCTCCCCATCTGCCTGTTTCCTGTTTAATGCCTGGTCTCAATAAACCTGCACGACAAATCAGCTCTCACCTGCGTCCTGCTTTGGGGTCCTTCCTGTCTCGCCTGCACCAGCTGTGACACCGCCACAGTTTAAAGAGGAACAGGAGGAGCTCTGCAGCAGTCAGGAGGGAGCGCAGCTTGTAGTGAAGGAGACTGATACCTTTATGGTGATTGCTGCTAAGGAACGAGGCCACAAACCAAAAGATACATTAAAACATGCTAAAAATCCAATCCAGTATGAGGAAGAAATCAACCATTGACAAAGGTAGCTGGACATCACCTGGAAACCTCAAATAAACCTCCATAGTCTCACTCTGAAGGTCTGAATGAACTAACAAATTTTTGCGTTGGGCTTCCTATGCTGAGAATTTCAGCTGTTATTTTGTCTCTACTTCCGCTCCCAGAATGGATCGCTATAACCACAGTTTGCTAACGAGCGCCGCTATTAGCACTAGCAATCTTCTGTACTGGAAAGACCACTTCCCCGTCAAAATATTTTTTATACTTTAATCCCTGATTACTGTCTAAATATAGACCTGTAGTAGAACTGTATTTGGGAGAATGCTTGTGAATATAAAGCATTACAAGATTACGCTCACGCAGCCCCCAGTTTTTCAACATAAACACTGATAACACAACAACAGCAGTCAGCTGTTTTACGCGCAGTCTGCACAAACGCAAAGAGGCAGAGCCGGTGCAAGAGATGGTGAGCTCAGATGGAGCGAAATGAAATGTTTTTCTAAAATTTTGTTTATTTTCCCACCAGTCTACTACACAGACCAACGAAGGGTGGAAGTGCTCCTGTGATAAGCAAACTCTTGAAATTAAAGTTAAGCATCATAACTGGATAGTTTTATTCAACATTAATGTTTCACTTAATATACACTGCTCAAAAAAAATAAAGGGAACACTCAAATAACACATCCTAGATCTGAATGAATGAAATATTCTCATTGAACACTTTGTTCTGTACAAAGTTTAATGTGCTGACAACAAAATCACACAAAAATCATCAATGGAAATCAAATTTATTAACCAATGGAGGCCTGGATTTGGAGTCACACACAAAATTAAAGTGGAAAAACACACTACAGGCTGATCCAACTTTGATGTAATGTCCTTTAAACAAGTCAAAATGAGGCTCATTATTGTATGTGGCCTCCACGTGCCTGTATGACCTCCCTACAATGCCTGGCCATGCTCCTGATGAGGTGGCGAATGGTCTCCTGAGGGATCTCCTCCCAGACCTGGACTAAAGCATCTGCCAACTCCTGGACAGTCTGTGGTGCAATGTGACGTTGGTGGATGGAGCGAGACATGATGTCCCAGATGTGCTCAATCGGATTCAGGTCTGGGGAACGGGCGGGCCAGTCCATAGCTTCAATGCCTTCATCTTGCAGGAACTGCTGACACACTCCAGCCACATGAGGTCTGGCATTGTCTTGCGTTAGGAGGAACCCAGGGCCAACCGCACCAGCAAATGGTCTCACAAGGGGTCTAAGGATCTCATCTCGGTACCTAATGGCAGTCATGCTACGTCTGGCAAGCACATGGAGGGCTGTGCGGCCCTCCAAAGAAATGCCACCCCACACCATTACTGACCCACTGCCAAACCAGTCATGCTGAAGGATGTTGCAGGCAGCAGATCACTCTCCATGGCGTCTCCAGACTCTGTCACGTCCGTCACATGTGCTCAGTGTGAACACATGCACATTTGTGGCCTGCTGGAGGTCATTTTGCAGGGCTCTGGCAGTGCTTCTCCTGTTCCTCCTTGCACAAAGGCGGAGGTAGCAGTCCTGCTGCTGGGTTGTTGCCCTCCTACAGCCTCCTCCATGTCTCCTGGTGTACTGGCCTGTCTCCTGGTAGCGCCTCCAGCTTCTGGACACTACGCTGACAGACACAGCAAACCTTCTTGCCACAGCTTGCATTGATGTGCCATCCTGGATGAGCTGCACCACCTGAGCCACTTGTGTGGGTTGTAGAGTCCGTCTCATGCTACCATGAGTGTGAAAGCACCACCAACATTCAAAAGTGACCAAAATATCAACCAGAAAGCATAGGTACTGAGAAGTGGTCTGTGGTCCCCACCTGCAGAACCACTCCTGTATTTAGTGTGTCTTTCTAATTACCAATAATTTCCACCTGTTGTCTATTCCATTTGCACATCATGTGAAATTGATTGTCAATCAGTGTTGCTTCCTAAGTGGACAGTTTGATTTCACAGAAGTTTGATTTACTTGGAGTTATATTGCATTGTGGTGCCATGGACAGCTGTGCTTCACACTCACGGTTGCTAGGCGACATGAGCTACACAGAGGTGAGGACAGGTGACGCTGATATGAAGGCTAGCCGCTCACTTCCGGACTTTGTGGTCTTCATGGGCTGCGAAGGACCCAGTCTACGTGGGCTGGGTCCTTCAAAGGATGCAGCCCCTGAATTTTTGACATCGTGTGTCAATATAATCTGTATGCCTGGAACTCTTGCACTGAGAGAAACGTTCCACGGTGCAAAGCTAATTAAAATGCGTTAAAATTTTTAATTCGTTATTTTCCACGTAATTAATTAATCGAAAGTAATGCATTAAAGTCCCACCCCTACATATATATATATATATATATATATATATATATATATATATACATACATATATATATATATATACATATATATATATATATATATATATTATACATAAATAATATATATATATATACATATATATATATAGTATATATATATATATATATATATATAGTATAGATATATGTATATATATATATAGATATATATATATACATATACATATATATAATAATATACATATAGATATAATATAACATATACATATATATATATATACATATATATATATAATACAATATATACAATAAATATATAACATATATATATACATAGATATATACATAATAGTAGATACATACATATATATATACATATACTATACATATATATATATAATACATATATATATACACTATATAATAATATATGTATATATATATATATATATACATATATATATATAGATATGTATAATTATATATATATATATATATATACATCTATATATACATACATATACATATATACATACATACCTACAGACATACATATACATACATACATACATACACTATATACATATAGATACATATAATAGATATAGCGACATAATATATCGACTATATAGAATACATATATATATACATATATACACATATATAATATTATATATACACATATAATATACACATATATATATATATATATATACATAATATAACATACATATAGACATACTATAGATATCATATATATAGAATAAATATAATATATATATATCTATATAATATATATATATATTATATATATACATATATATATATAGAATATATATCTATATATAATATATATATAATATATATATATAATAATATATATAATCTATATATATATAATATATATCTATATATATAATATATATATATACTATATATATATATATATATATTATATATATATATATATATATAGGGGTAGGATTTTAACACACACACACACACACACACACACACACGTGTGTGTCATGGTGTTTTATTTTCCTTTTGTATAGTTCTTTTTGTTACGGTTTCTGTGTGTCAGCCTCCCTAGGTGTCAAGTCTGTGTGTACAGTGTTAGGTTACTTCCTGTTTTATTTTGGTCTGTCTTTGGTCCTTGTGCTTTAGGTTTAGTTTTGCTTCCCACATTTCCCTTCCAGCTGTTTCCCATTTGCCCATTACCTAGTGTGTATATATTGTCTGTGTTAGGGTTATGGGTTAGGGGTTACGGTTAGGGGATATGGGATGAAAACCATTTTTGGCAAACGGGCACTCAAAATAACTCAAAAGGTATACGTGTTAGGCGTACCAAATTTGGCACAGAGAGTCTGTCTTAGGGGCTCTACATGTCCACCAGGTTTGGTGGGTGTGGTACGTTTCCTTCATGTAGCTGGCATTGACTCCCATTCATTTGAAATTTTCGGGCACTTGAAATAACTCAAAAAGTATAAGTGCCAGGGTGACCATACTTTGCACAGAGGGTGTGTTGGAGACGTCCTACCCACCCACCAAGTTTGGTAGTCCTAGGCCCTGCCCTTCCTATAGCTGCCATAGACTCCCATTCATTTCTCACACTTTGTCCCCTTCCGGGTAGGAGTGTCCAATCGAGACGGGAGTTGGTTCTGCGTGGTCAGGGCGTCGTGCCGAGCTGTTAGACACCCAACATGACATGGTTCCAGAACATGACCAAAAATGTGTTTTTGTTAGGCTTAGGTATAGGGGTTTTGACCCAGGTGCCCGAGAGGGCACTCAAAATAAGTCAAAAAGTATAAGTGCCAGGGTGACCATACTTTGCACAGAGGGTGTGTTTTAGACGTCCTACACACCCACCAAGTGTGGTAGTCCTAGGCCCTGCCCTTCCTATAGCTGCCATAGACTCCCATTCATTTCTCACACTTGGTCCCATTCTGGCTAGGAGTGTCGTATCGATCTGGGAGTTAGTTCTGCATGCTCAGGGGGTCCCCCCGAGTCGATAGACACCCATGATGAGCTAGTTGTAGGACTTGACCAGCATGGTCAAAAATTGGTCCAAGTGTTTTGGAAAGAATTAAGTATGGAGAACTGTTTGAACATTGCTGTTCTTTGGGTTAGGGTTAGGGGTTAGGGTTAGGGGTTAGGGTTAGGGTTAGGGGTTAGGGGGTTAGGTTTGTGAAATATATCTCAAAGGCTCTCCCCACCTCGTCCGACGACTCGGCAGTTGAATGGAGAGCCAGCGGTATGCACGGGCCGTAGGGTTAGGGGGGTTAGGGTAGGGTTAGGAACAAGGTTGGGACCCCGACTCCCCCATCTTTGGGTTAGGGTTAGGGGGTTAGGGTTAGGGTTTGGGGTTGGTTATTGGGTTAGGGTTAGGGTTAGGGTTGGGGTTAGGGTTAGGGGTTAGGTTTTGTTGTAAATGAGACATGACCCTCCCCAACTCGGTCTATTTGCCTGAGGTTGGTTTGGAGTGGAGGGCCACATGTGGTGCACAGGCCGGCGCATGTCGTTTCTTATCAGACCCCGTACTGTATGCTCCCACCCCGAGTTACAGGTGGATTCATTTATGCGATGTGGACACCTCCCTTTCCTCCACGCTGAGAATCTCTGCAGGAAACAGAAATGGGACGCGAGGTGACTCGCCACCATTGCTGCGCCATATTAGGCGTATCCTGTGTCCTAATCCACCCCCGAGCAAACTGCTCAGAGCAGAGCCGTAGGGGGAAGAAAAAGGGCGCGAGAAACAGCCGGAATCTTGGCAGGCATCTATTGATCTAAGATTAAAATTATTTTCTATGTAATGTGGACATCTCCCTCTCATCCACGCTGAGAACCTCTACAGGAAACAGAAGTGGGATGCGAGATTGCGCCTTCACCACAACCGCGCCGGATTAGGCGTATCCTGTGCCCTACTCACCCTCCAAACAGGCTCCACAATTGGAGCTGCAGAAGGGGGAAAGAGCGCGAGAAACAGCAGGAATCCTGGTGGATATCCTTATAATTAAGGGGTTAGAATTAGGATTGTTAAAGTTAATACAATAAGTTTAGGATTAACGCTAATCGGTTATGGTTAGGGCCTATAGCTAGAGTTAGGGTTATTAAATAAAAGTTAGATCCTATGTTTTAAGGTTAGGGATAATTAAAATTATAGTTATATTCTATGTAATGGGGACATCTCCCTCTCATCCACGCTGAGAACCTCTACAGGAAACAGAAGTGGGATGCGAGATTGCGCCTTCACCACAACCGCGCCGGATTAGGCGTATCCTGTGCCCTACTCACCCTCCAAACAAGCTCCACAATTGGAGTTGCAGAAGGGGAAAGAGCGCGAGAAACAGCAGGAATCCTGGTGGATATCCTTATAATTAAGGGGTTAGAATTAGGATTGTTAGAGTTAATATTATAAATTTAGGGTTAACGCTAATCGGCTATGGTTAGGGCCTATAGTTAGAGTTAGGGTTATTAAATAAAAGTTAGATCCTATGTTTTAAGGTTAGAATTAATTAAAATTATAGTTATATTCTATGTAATGTGGACACCTCCCTCTCATCCACGCTGAGAACCTCTACAGGAAACAGAAGTGGGATGCGAGATTGCGCCTTCACCACAACCGCGCCGGATTAGGCGTATCCTGTGCCCTACTCACCCTCCAAACAAGCCCCACAATTGGAGCTGCAGAAGGGGGAAAGAGCGCGAGAAACAGCAGGAATCCTGGTGGATATCCTTATAATTAAGGGGTTAGAATTGGGGTTACTAGTCAGGGTTAATATTCCCCGTTTAGGGTTAAGGCTAATCGTAGGGTTAGAGTTAAGATTTAGGGTTAGGGCTAAGGTCAAAAGGTTAAGGTTAGGGCCTGTAGCTAAGGTTAGGGTTAGGGTTAGGGTTAGGGGTTAGGGGTTAGGGTTAGGGTTAGGGTTATGAATTATAATCTCAAAGACTCTCCCCACCTGGTCCGACGACTCGGTAGTTAGCTAGAGAGCCAATGGCATGCACGGGCCGTCGCACGTCATTCGTCGAACCCCATTCACGACTATGTCCAACCCAACTGCTCCCTCTCCCGTCAATTGTTTGGTTTTCATTTGCAGGTGTATCACCTTTTCCATTCTGTTTTCTTGAGTTCGGTTTCAGGATGGTATTCCACCTTTCTTGAGTTCGGTTTCAGGATGGTTTTCCACCTTTTCGTCCTTTTGTTAATGGTCTATTTTTCACTGTTTTAATAGGCTATTTATTTAGCACATCTGAATTGGGTTAGGGGTTAGGGTTAGGGTTAGGTTTATGAATTATAATCTCAAAGACTCTCCCCACCTGGTCCGACGACTCGGTAGTTAGCTAGAGAGCCAATGGCATGCACGGGCCGTCGCACGTCATTCGTCGAACCCCATTCACGACTATGTCCAACCCAACTGCTCCCTCTCCCGTCAATTGTTTGGTTTTCATTTGCAGGTGTATCACCCTTTCCATTCTGTTTTCTTGAGTTCGGTGTCAGGATGGTTTTCCACCTTTCTTGAGTTCGGTTTCAGGATGGTTTTCCACCTTTTCGTCCTTTTGTTAATGGTCTATTTTTCACTGTTTTAATAGGCTATTTATTTAGCATATCTGAATTGAAAGTAAAGTACAGAGTAATATTAATCGAAATTTGGAGACACATCATCAGTAGTGGACCCTGGGATCATCGGGCGTTTCGGCCATTATCACTAGACACCCTCACCCAAGGGAGGCCCAGCCGGGTGTGATCAAGACCCGGTGTGTGTCTCCTAGCCAATCTGGTTTTATTTGGTGGATACGTTAGGTCCATGTGATCTCTGGTTTTTAGTTTTTACCCATCTGGTGTTAGGTTAGGGTTAGGGGGTTAGGGTTAGGGGGTTAGGGTTAGGGTTAGGGGTTAGGGTTAGGGTTAGGGTTAGGGTTAGGGGTTAGGGTTAGGGGTTAGGGTTAGGGGGGTTAGGGTTAGGGTTAGGGGTTAGGGTTTTGGGAAAAGAGTGGGGGAAACCCCCACTAAGTGCACTGTCCATGGACGGTCGGGAAGTCGCACCCCCGCCCCTGGTTCAAAAAATTGCCCACCTTGGGCTTTAGCATGCTGTCGAGCCCGCCGCGACGTTTCGGCCTGTTTTGGCCTTCCTCAGGCTAGGGTTCGAATTTTTTAGCGTTTTTAGTTGTAGCTCTTTTTTAGCTTTTTTCTTTCCTTTCTTTTTTCTTTATTTTCCTCTGTTCTATATTCTTCCCTTCCCTCTTTCCTTTCCTTCATTACTTTCCTTTTTTCTGTGGTTCCTTTTCCCTCTGTTTCTTTGCTTTCTTCGGGCACCCCCACCGTCTGCCTGTCGGCTCCCTGACATTCCTTTTATACTGCTTTGCATCGGCCTCTTTCTCTTTTTGTTCTGGCCCTTTTGCTTTTTGTAAACTTTTCATTTGGCACCCCCTGTTGTCTGCCCTTGGGCTCCCCTATACTTCCTTTGTGTTCCGTACTTGTTACTTCCTGTCCTGTTTGTCCTTTTGTATTCAAATTTCCCGTCTGTTTTTCTGTCCTGATTTCCCTTCCCCTTTTCCCTTTGTTTGTATGTTTTTCTGTCCTAATTTCCCTTTCCTATTTCCTTTTTTGTGTTTGTCCAAATTTTGGTTTTAAATTTTAGGTTTAGGTTGTGGGTAAAATTAGGGTTAGGGTTAGGGGATGGAGGCTAGGGTTAGGGTTAGGTATTGGGGTTAGGGTTAGGGTTAGGGATAGGAGTCATACATAGACAATGAATGGGGTCCAGATTAGTTTCCAGAACGCCATACACGTCATTGGGAATCCGGATTGACAGGACGGATTTAACCGGTCTCGAGGTGGTAGTCAATAGATGGCAGCATCGCGCAACGAATGAAAATGAATGGGAGTCAATGGTAACATGGGAGTCAATGGGAATCTGGAACGCTCTATAGCGCCACCATCGGTCGAGACCCTGGTATTACATCGAAAATTTTTATTTTTACTGTAGGTGGCGCTACTGCCACCCTAGGCCACCGTGGATGTGGGAAATGTAGTTTTAAGGCATTCGGCCATTTTGAGCGTGGCCATAGTTTGTATTGGTATAGCTGAGAATGTGGAATAATTCCAGATTGTCAGCTATACCCACATAAAACACGATTAATTCTTAAGTGTCAAATTTGGACTATTGGTGGCGCTATTACCACCGCTAGCCACCGTGGATGTGGGAAATGTAGTTTTAAGGCAGTCGGCCATTTTGAGTGTGGCCATAGATTTCTATTGGTATAGCTGAGAATCTGGAATAATTCCAGATTCTCAGCTATACCCACAGAAAACACGACTAATTCTTTGGGGTGAAATTTGGACTATAGGTGGCGCTATGGCCACCGCTAGCCACCGTGGATGTGGGAAATGTAGTTTTAAGGCAGTCGGCCATTTTGAGTGTGGCCATAGATTTCTATTGGTATAGCTGAGAATCTGGAATAATTCCAGATTCTCAGCTATACCCACAGAAAACACGACTAATTCTTTGGGGTGAAATTTGGACTATAGGTGGCGCTATGGCCACCGCTAGCCACCGTGGATGTGGGAAATGTAGTTTTAAGGCAGTCGGCCATTTTGAGTGTGGCCATAGATTTCTATTGGTATAGCTGAGAATCTGGAATAATTCCAGATTCTCAGCTATACCCACAGAAAACACGACTAATTCTTTGGGGTGAAATTTGGACTATAGGTGGCGCTATGGCCACCGCTAGCCACCGTGGATGTGGGAAATGTAGTTTTAAGGCAGTCGGCCATTTTGAGTGTGGCCATAGATTTCTATTGGTATAGCTGAGAATCTGGAATAATTCCAGATTCTCAGCTATACCCACACAAAACACGACTAATTCTTTGGGGTGAAATTTGGACTATAGGTGGCGCTATGGCCACTGTTAGCGACCGTGGGTGTGGGAAATGTAGTTTTAAGGCAGTCGGCCATTTTGATTCTGGCCATAGATTTCTATTGGTATAGCTGAGAATCTGGACTGATTCCAGATTCTGATCCATACCCACATAAATTACGACTAGTTCTTTTGGATGACATTTTGTCAGGACATTAACATGGCGGCTCGATAGCGCCCCCACGGCTAATACCACACATATTTAAGGAGTTTTTTTTCGTTCCAGATTTCCATCTATACCAATACAAAGCGACCCTTGACCTTTCGGGGTCAGATTCGAGAGCCTTCCCGTGGCCCCAGAGGCACGAAATTCGGAGACGGCCATCGCGGGGCGCCCCTCTTTCGGTCGGGCGCGCTTCGGTCCCTCTGGCACCTCGGGGGCCCGAAGGAGGCCCCGAAAGGCACTCGTCAGGCGTCCCGTTACTTTTGAACGGCGACCTCTCGACCCGAGCCGTCCAGAGGGCCGTAACTCGGGAACGGCGAGGCGCACGGACGCGGGGCCGAGCGTTCCCGAAAGGTCTCGGAAGGCTCTTCCGCATATGTCGGAATCGGACCCGCGCGCTTCCGTTTTGGCCCCGGTCTCCCAAACGAGCCGTCGTTCGCAGGCCTTCTCCGGGCTCACGCCTCTGAGAGCCCTGTTGGAGCGGAGCTCCCCGGGTTCCCGGGGTCTCAGAGAGGCGAGCCAGGCGTCTACGGAAAGGCCTCGGCGCCCCGAGCGCAGCCCCGTCAAAAGCAACGCCCTACGCCCCTCGCCCGCCTCGCCAGGGGGCGTCGAATTCTGGAAAAGCGCGCCTCGTCGGGGGCCGTATCTCGGCGAGGGAAGCGCGCAGAGACGCGGGGGGCGCGCCGTCGGAAAGGGCTCGAGACGCTCTACAAAATACGTGCGTCTCTCTCTCCCAGGCGACTGTGGTGTTATTCCAGATTTTGATGAGACCGTTGACCTTTCGGGGTCAGATTCGAGAGCCTTCCCGTGGCCCCAGAGGCACGAAATTCAGAGACGGCCATCGCGGGGCGCCCCTCTTTCGGTCGGGCGCGCTTCGGTCCCTCTGACACCTCGGGGGCCCGAAGGAGGCCCCGAAAGGCACTCGTCAGGCGTCCCGTTACTTTTGAACGGCGACCTCTCGACCCGAGCCGTCCGGAGGGCCGTAACTCGGGAACGGCGAGGCGCACGGACGCGGGGCCGAGCGTTCCCGAAAGGTCTCGGAAGGCTCTTCCGCATATGTCGGAATCGGACCCGCGCGCTTCCGTTTTGGCCCCGGTCTCCCAAACGAGCTGTCGTTCGCAGGCCTTCTCCGGGCTCACGCCTCTGAGAGCCCTGTCGGAGCGGAGCTCCCCGGGTTCCCGGGGTCGCAGAGAGGCGAGCCAGGCGTCTACGGAAAGGCCTCGGCGCCCCGAGCGCAGCCCCGTCGAAAAGAACGCTCTACGCCCCTCGCCCGCCTCGCCAGGGGGCGTCAAAGTCTGAAAAGGCGCGCCTCGTCAGGGGCCGTATCTCGGCGAGGGAAGCGCGCAGAGACGCGGGGGGCGCGCCGTCGGAAAGGGCTCGAGACGCTCTACAAAATACGTGCGTCACTCGCCCCCGTGCGCCTTTCCTGGCCTGCTTTCAAATGTGGAATTTGGAATCAACGGTTATAGATGGAAATTTGATTTCGTTCCAGATTTCCATCTATACCAATACAAAGCGACCCTTGACCTTTCGGGGTCAGATTCGAGAGCCTTCCCGTGGCCCCAGAGGCACGAAATTCGGAGACGGCCATCGCGGGGCGCCCCTCTTTCGGTCGGGCGCGCTTCGGTCCCTCTGGCACCTCGGGGGCCCGAAGGAGGCCCCGAAAGGCACTCGTCAGGCGTCCCGTTACTTTTGAACGGCGACCTCTCGACCCGAGCCGTCCAGAGGGCCGTAACTCGGGAACGGCGAGGCGCACGGACGCGGGGCCGAGCGTTCCCGAAAGGTCTCGGAAGGCTCTTCCGCATATGTCGGAATCGGACCCGCGCGCTTCCGTTTTGGCCCCGGTCTCCCAAACGAGCTGTCGTTCGCAGGCCTTCTCCGGGCTCACGCCTCTGAGAGCCCTGTTGGAGCGGAGCTCCCCGGGTTCCCGGGGTCTCAGAGAGGCGAGCCAGGCGTCTACGGAAAGGCCTCGGCGCCCCGAGCGCAGCCCCGTCAAAAGCAACGCCCTACGCCCCTCGCCCGCCTCGCCAGGGGGCGTCGAATTCTGGAAAAGCGCGCCTCGTCGGGGGCCGTATCTCGGCGAGGGAAGCGCGCAGAGACGCGGGGGGCGCGCCGTCAAAAAGGGCTCGAGACGCTCTACAAAATACGTGCGTCTCTCTCTCCCAGGCGACTGTGGTGTTATTCCAGATTTTGATGAGACCGTTGACCTTTCGGGGTCAGATTCGAGAGCCTTCCCGTGGCCCCAGAGGCACGAAATTCAGAGACGGCCATCGCGGGGCGCCCCTCTTTCGGTCGGGCGCGCTTCGGTCCCTCTGACACCTCGGGGGCCCGAAGGAGGCCCCGAAAGGCACTCGTCAGGCGTCCCGTTACTTTTGAACGGCGACCTCTCGACCCGAGCCGTCCAGAGGGCCGTAACTCGGGAACGGCGAGGCGCATCGACGCGGGGCCGAGCGTTCCCGAAAGCTCTCGGAGGGCTCTTCCGCATATGTCGGAATCGGACCCGCGCGCTTCCGTTTTGGCCCCGGTCTCCCAAACGAGCTGTCGTTCGCAGGCCTTCTCCGGGCTCACGCCTCTGAGAGCCCTGCTCGAGCGGAGCTCCCCGGGTTCCCGGGGTCGCAGAGAGGCGAGCCAGGCGTCTACGGAAAGGCCTCGGCGCCCCGAGCGCAGCCCCGTCGACAGAAACGCTCTACGCCCCTCGCCCGCCTCGCCAGGGGGCGTCGAAATCTGAAAAAGCGCGCCTCGTTAGGGGCCGTATCTCGGGGAGGGAAGCGCGCAGAGACGCGGGGGGCGCGCCGTCGGAAAGGGCTCGAGACGCTCTACAAAATACGTGTGTCGCTCGCCCCCGTGCGCCTTTCCTGGCCTGCTTTCAAAATGTGGAATTTGGAATAAACAGTTATAGATGGAAAGTTGGTTTCGTTCCAGATTTCCATCTAACCCTAACCCTAATGCCACACAAAACACGACTAATTCTTTGGGGTGAAATTTGAACCAGAGGTGGCGCTATGGCCACTGTTAGTGACCGTGGGTGTGGGAAATGTAGTTTTAAGGCAGTCGGCCATTTTGAGTGTGGCCATAGATTTCTATTGGTATAGCTGAGAATCTGGAATGATTCCAGATTCTCAGCTATACCCACACAAAACACGACTAATTCTTTGGGGTGAAATTTGGACTATAGGTGGCGCTATGGTCACTGTTAGCGACCGTGGGTGTGGGAAATGTAGTTTTAAGGCAGTCGGCCATTTTGAGTGTGGCCATAGGTTTCTATTGGTATAGCTGAGAATCTGGAATAATTCCAGATTCTCATCTATACCCACACAAAACACGACTAACTCTTTGGGGTGAAATTTGAACTATAGGTGGCGCTATGGCCACTGTTAGTGACCGTGGGTGTGGGAAATGTAGTTTTAAGGCAGTCGGCCATTTTGAGTGTGGCCATAGATTTCTATTGGTATAGCTGAGAATCTGGAATGATTCCAGATTCTCAGCTATACCCACACAAAACACGACTAATTCTTTGGGGTGAAATTTGGACTATAGGTGGCGCTATGGTCACTGTTAGCGACCGTGGGTGTGGGAAATGTAGTTTTAAGGCAGTCGGCCATTTTGAGTGTGGCCATAGGTTTCTATTGGTATAGCTGAGAATCTGGAATAATTCCAGATTTCCATCTATACCAATACAAAGCGACCCTTGACCTTTTGGGGTCAGATTCGAGAGCCTTCCCGTGGCCCCAGAGGCACGAAATTCGGAGACGGCCATCGCGGGGCGCCCCTCTTTCGGTCGGGCGCGCTTCGGTCCCTCTGGCACCTCGGGGGCCCGAAGGAGGCCCCGAAAGGCACTCGTCAGGCGTCCCGTTACTTTTGAACGGCGACCTCTCGACCCGAGCCGTCCGGAGGGCCGTAACTCGGGAACGGCGAGGCGCACGGACGCGGGGCCGAGCGTTCCCGAAAGGTCTCGGAAGGCTCTTCCGCATATGTCGGAATCGGACCCGCGCGCTTCCGTTTTGGCCCCGGTCTCCCAAACGAGCCGTCGTTCGCAGGCCTTCTCCGGGCTCACGCCTCTGAGAGCCCTGTTGGAGCGGAGCTCCCCGGGTTCCCGGGGTCTCAGAGAGGCGAGCCAGGCGTCTACGGAAAGGCCTCGGCGCCCCGAGCGCAGCCCCGTCAAAAGCAACGCCCTACGCCCCTCGCCCGCCTCGCCAGGGGGCGTCGAATTCTGGAAAAGCGCGCCTCGTCGGGGGCCGTATCTCGGCGAGGGAAGCGCGCAGAGACGCGGGGGGCGCGCCGTCAAAAAGGGCTCGAGACGCTCTACAAAATACGTGCGTCTCTCTCTCCCAGGCGACTGTGGTGTTATTCCAGATTTTGATGAGACCGTTGACCTTTCGGGGTCAGATTCGAGAGCCTTCCCGTGGCCCCAGAGGCACGAAATTCGGAGACGGCCATCGCGGGGCGCCCCTCTTTCGGTCGGGCGCGCTTCGGTCCCTCTGGCACCTCGGGGGCCCGAAGGAGGCCCCGAAAGGCACTCGTCAGGCGTCCCGTTACTTTTGAACGGCGACCTCTCGACCCGAGCCGTCCAGAGGGCCGTAACTCGGGAACGGCGAGGCGCACGGACGCGGGGCCGAGCGTTCCCGAAAGGTCTCGGAAGGCTCTTCCGCATATGTCGGAATCGGACCCGCGCGCTTCCGTTTTGGCCCCGGTCTCCCAAACGAGCTGTCGTTCGCAGGCCTTCTCCGGGCTCACGCCTCTGAGAGCCCTGTCGGAGCGGAGCTCCCCGGGTTCCCGGGGTCGCAGAGAGGCGAGCCAGGCGTCTACGGAAAGGCCTCGGCGCCCCGAGCGCAGCCCCGTCGAAAAGAACGCTCTACGCCCCTCGCCCGCCTCGCCAGGGGGCGTCAAAGTCTGAAAAGGCGCGCCTCGTTAGGGGCCGTATCTCGGCGAGGGAAGCGCGCAGAGACGCGGGGGGCGCGCCGTCGGAAAGGGCTCGAGACGCTCTACAAAATACGTGCGTCACTCGCCCCCGTGCGCCTTTCCTGGCCTGCTTTCAAATGTGGAATTTGGAATCAACGGTTATAGATGGAAATTTGATTTCGTTCCAGATTTCCATCTATACCAATACAAAGCGACCCTTGACCTTTCGGGGTCAGATTCGAGAGCCTTCCCGTGGCCCCAGAGGCACGAAATTCGGAGACGGCCATCGCGGGGCGCCCCTCTTTCGGTCGGGCGCGCTTCGGTCCCTCTGGCACCTCGGGGGCCCGAAGGAGGCCCCGAAAGGCACTCGTCAGGCGTCCCGTTACTTTTGAACGGCGACCTCTCGACCCGAGCCGTCCAGAGGGCCGTAACTCGGGAACGGCGAGGCGCACGGACGCGGGGCCGAGCGTTCCCGAAAGGTCTCGGAAGGCTCTTCCGCATATGTCGGAATCGGACCCGCGCGCTTCCGTTTTGGCCCCGGTCTCCCAAACGAGCTGTCGTTCGCAGGCCTTCTCCGGGCTCACGCCTCTGAGAGCCCTGTTGGAGCGGAGCTCCCCGGGTTCCCGGGGTCTCAGAGAGGCGAGCCAGGCGTCTACGGAAAGGCCTCGGCGCCCCGAGCGCAGCCCCGTCAAAAGCAACGCCCTACGCCCCTCGCCCGCCTCGCCAGGGGGCGTCGAATTCTGGAAAAGCGCGCCTCGTCGGGGGCCGTATCTCGGCGAGGGAAGCGCGCAGAGACGCGGGGGGCGCGCCGTCAAAAAGGGCTCGAGACGCTCTACAAAATACGTGCGTCTCTCTCTCCCAGGCGACTGTGGTGTTATTCCAGATTTTGATGAGACCGTTGACCTTTCGGGGTCAGATTCGAGAGCCTTCCCGTGGCCCCAGAGGCACGAAATTCAGGAGACGGCCATCGCGGGGCGCCCCTCTTTCGGTCGGGCGCGCTTCGGTCCCTCTGACACCTCGGGGGCCCGAAGGAGGCCCCGAAAGGCACTCGTCAGGCGTCCCGTTACTTTTGAACGGCGACCTCTCGACCCGAGCCGTCCAGAGGGCCGTAACTCGGGAACGGCGAGGCGCACGGACGCGGGGCCGAGCGTTCCCGAAAGGTCTCGGAAGGCTCTTCCGCATATGTCGGAATCGGACCCGCGCGCTTCCGTTTTGGCCCCGGTCTCCCAAACGAGCTGTCGTTCGCAGGCCTTCTCCGGGCTCACGCCTCTGAGAGCCCTGTCGGAGCGGAGCTCCCCGGGTTCCCGGGGTCGCAGAGAGGCGAGCCAGGCGTCTACGGAAAGGCCTCGGCGCCCCGAGCGCAGCCCCGTCGAAAAGAACGCTCTACGCCCCTCGCCCGCCTCGCCAGGGGGCGTCAAAGTCTGAAAAGGCGCGCCTCGTTAGGGGCCGTATCTCGGCGAGGGAAGCGCGCAGAGACGCGGGGGGCGCGCCGTCGGAAAGGGCTCGAGACGCTCTACAAAATACGTGCGTCACTCGCCCCCGTGCGCCTTTCCTGGCCTGCTTTCAAATGTGGAATTTGGAATCAACGGTTATAGATGGAAATTTGATTTCGTTCCAGATTTCCATCTATACCAATACAAAGCGACCCTTGACCTTTCGGGGTCAGATTCGAGAGCCTTCCCGTGGCCCCAGAGGCACGAAATTCGGAGACGGCCATCGCGGGGCGCCCCCTCTTTCGGTCGGGCGCGCTTCGGTCCCTCTGGCACCTCGGGGGCCCGAAGGAGGCCCCGAAAGGCACTCGTCAGGCGTCCCGTTACTTTTGAACGGCGACCTCTCGACCCGAGCCGTCCAGAGGGCCGTAACTCGGGAACGGCGAGGCGCACGGACGCGGGGCCGAGCGTTCCCGAAAGGTCTCGGAAGGCTCTTCCGCATATGTCGGAATCGGACCCGCGCGCTTCCGTTTTGGCCCCGGTCTCCCAAACGAGCTGTCGTTCGCAGGCCTTCTCCGGGCTCACGCCTCTGAGAGCCCTGTTGGAGCGGAGCTCCCCGGGTTCCCGGGGTCTCAGAGAGGCGAGCCAGGCGTCTACGGAAAGGCCTCGGCGCCCCGAGCGCAGCCCCGTCAAAAGCAACGCCCTACGCCCCTCGCCCGCCTCGCCAGGGGGCGTCGAATTCTGGAAAAGCGCGCCTCGTCGGGGGCCGTATCTCGGCGAGGGAAGCGCGCAGAGACGCGGGGGGCGCGCCGTCAAAAAGGGCTCGAGACGCTCTACAAAATACGTGCGTCTCTCTCTCCCAGGCGACTGTGGTGTTATTCCAGATTTTGATGAGACCGTTGACCTTTCGGGGTCAGATTCGAGAGCCTTCCCGTGGCCCCAGAGGCACGAAATTCAGGAGACGGCCATCGCGGGGCGCCCCTCTTTCGGTCGGGCGCGCTTCGGTCCCTCTGACACCTCGGGGGCCCGAAGGAGGCCCCGAAAGGCACTCGTCAGGCGTCCCGTTACTTTTGAACGGCGACCTCTCGACCCGAGCCGTCCGGAGGGCCGTAACTCGGGAACGCCGAGGCGCATCGACGCGGGGCCGAGCGTTCCCGAAAGCTCTCGGAGGGCTCTTCCGCATATGTCGGAATCGGACCCGCGCGCTTCCGTTTTGGCCCCGGTCTCCCAAACGAGCTGTCGTTCGCAGGCCTTCTCCGGGCTCACGCCTCTGAGAGCCCTGCTCGAGCGGAGCTCCCCGGGTTCCCGGGGTCGCAGAGAGGCGAGCCAGGCGTCTACGGAAAGGCCTCGGCGCCCCGAGCGCAGCCCCCTCGACAGAAACGCTCTACGCCCCTCGCCCGCCTCGCCAGGGGGCGTCGAAATCTGAAAAAGCGCGCCTCGTTAGGGGCCGTATCTCGGGGAGGGAAGCGCGCAGAGACGCGGGGGGTGCGCCGTCGGAAAGGGCTCGAGACGCTCTACAAAATACGTGTGTCGCTCGCCCCCGTGCGCCTTTCCTGGCCTGCTTTCAAAATGTGGAATTTGGAATAAACAGTTATAGATGGAAAGTTGGTTTCGTTCCAGATTTCCATCTAACCCTAACCCTAATGCCACACAAACACGACTAATTCTTTGGGGTGAAATTTGAACCAGAGGTGGCGCTATGGCCACTGTTAGTGACCGTGGGTGTGGGAAATGTAGTTTTAAGGCAGTCGGCCATTTGAGTGTGGCCATAGATTTCTATTGGTATAGCTGAGAATCTGGAATGATTCCAGATTCTCAGCTATACCCACACAAAACACGACTAATTCTTTGGGGTGAAATTTGGACTATAGGTGGCGCTATGGTCACTGTTAGCGACCGTGGGTGTGGGAAATGTAGTTTTAAGGCAGTCGGCCATTTTGAGTGTGGCCATAGATTTCTATTGGTATAGCTGAGAATCTGGAATAATTCCAGATTCTCACCTATACCCACACAAAACACGACTAACTCTTTGGGGTGAAATTTGGACTATAGGTGGCGCTATGGCCACCGCTAGCCACCGTGGGTGTGGGAAATGTAGTTTTAAGGCAGTCGGCCATTTTGAGTGTGGCCATAGGTTTCTATTGGTATAGCTGAGAATCTGGAATAATTCCAGATTCTCATCTATACCCACACAAAACACGACTAACTCTTTGGGGTGAAATTTGGACTATAGGTGGCGCTATGGTCACTGTTAGCGACCGTGGGTGTGGGAAATGTAGTTTTAAGGCAGTCGGCCATTTTGAGTGTGGCCATAGGTTTCTATTGGTATAGCTGAGAATCTGGACTGATTCCAGATTCTGATCCATACCCACATAAATTACGACTAGTTCTTTTGGATGACATTTTGTCAGGACATTAACATGGCGGCTCGATAGCGCCCCACGGCTAATACCACACATATTTAAGGAGTTTTTTTTCGTTCCAGATTTTCCATCTATACCAATACAAAGCGACCCTTGACCTTTTGGGGTCAGATTCGAGAGCCTTCCCGTGGCCCCAGAGGCACGAAATTCGGAGACGGCCATCGCGGGGCGCCCCTCTTTCGGTCGGCGCGCTTCGGTCCCTCTGGCACCTCGGGGGCCCGAAGGAGGCCCCGAAAGGCACTCGTCAGGCGTCCCGTTACTTTTGAACGGCGACCTCTCGACCCGAGCCGTCCAGAGGGCCGTAACTCGGGAACGGCGAGGCGCACGGACGCGGGGCCGAGCGTTCCCGAAAGGTCTCGGAAGGCTCTTCCGCATATGTCGGAATCGGACCCGCGCGCTTCCGTTTTGGCCCCGGTCTCCCAAACGAGCCGTCGTTCGCAGGCCTTCTCCGGGCTCACGCCTCTGAGAGCCCTGTTGGAGCGGAGCTCCCCGGGTTCCCGGGGTCTCAGAGAGGCGAGCCAGGCGTCTACGGAAAGGCCTCGGCGCCCCGAGCGCAGCCCCGTCAAAAGCAACGCCCTACGCCCCTCGCCCGCCTCGCCAGGGGGCGTCGAATTCTGGAAAGCGCGCCTCGTCGGGGCCGTATCTCGGCGAGGGAAGCGCGCAGAGACGCGGGGGGCGCGCCGTCGGAAAGGGCTCGAGACGCTCTACAAAATACGTGCGTCACTCGCCCCCGTGCGCCTTTCCTGGCCTGCTTTCAAATGTGGAATTTGGAATCAACGGTTATAGATGGAAATTTGATTTCGTTCCAGATTTCCATCTATACCAATACAAAGCGACCCTTGACCTTTCGGGGTCAGATTCGAGAGCCTTCCCGTGGCCCAGAGGCACGAAATTCGGAGACGGCCATCGCGGGGCGCCCCTCTTTCGGTCGGGCGCGCTTCGGTCCCTCTGGCACCTCGGGGGCCCGAAGGAGGCCCCGAAAGGCACTCGTCAGGCGTCCCGTTACTTTTGAACGGCGACCTCTCGACCCGAGCCGTCCAGAGGGCCGTAACTCGGGAACGGCGAGGCGCACGGACGCGGGGCCGAGCGTTCCCGAAAGTCTCGGAAGGCTCTTCCGCATATGTCGGAATCGGACCCGCGCGCTTCCGTTTTGGCCCCGGTCTCCCAAACGAGCTGTCGTTCGCAGGCCTTCTCCGGGCTCACGCCTCTGAGAGCCCTGTTGGAGCGGAGCTCCCCGGGTTCCCGGGGTCGCAGAGAGGCGAGCCAGGCGTCTACGGAAAGGCCTCGGCGCCCCGAGCGCAGCCCCGTCGAAAAGAACGCTCTACGCCCCTCGCCCGCCTCGCCAGGGGGCGTCAAAGTCTGAAAAGGCGCGCCTCGTCAGGGGCCGTATCTCGGCGAGGGAAGCGCGCAGAGACGCGGGGGGCGCGCCGTCGGAAAGGGCTCGAGACGCTCTACAAAATACGTGCGTCTCTCTCTCCCAGGCGACTGTGGTGTTATTCCAGATTTTGATGAGACCGTTGACCTTTCGGGGTCAGATTCGAGAGCCTTCCCGTGGCCCCAGAGGCACGAAATTCGGAGACGGCCATCGCGGGGCGCCCCTCTTTCGGTCGGGCGCGCTTCGGTCCCTCTGACACCTCGGGGGCCCGAAGGAGGCCCCGAAAGGCACTCGTCAGGCGTCCCGTTACTTTTGAACGGCGACCTCTCGACCCGAGCCGTCCAGAGGGCCGTAACTCGGGAACGGCGAGGCGCACGGACGCGGGGCCGAGCGTTCCCGAAAGGTCTCGGAAGGCTCTTCCGCATATGTCGGAATCGGACCCGCGCGCTTCCGTTTTGGCCCCGGTCTCCCAAACGAGCTGTCGTTCGCAGGCCTTCTCCGGGCTCACGCCTCTGAGAGCCCTGCTCGAGCGGAGCTCCCCGGGTTCCCGGGGTCGCAGAGAGGCGAGCCAGGCGTCTACGGAAAGGCCTCGGCGCCCCGAGCGCAGCCCCGTCGAAAAGAACGCTCTACGCCCCTCGCCCGCCTCGCCAGGGGGCGTCGAAATCTGAAAAAGCGCGCCTCGTTAGGGGCCGTATCTCGGGGAGGGAAGCGCGCAGAGACGCGGGGGGCGCGCCGTCGGAAAGGGCTCGAGACGCTCTACAAAATACGTGTGTCGCTCGCCCCCGTGCGCCTTTCCTGGCCCGCTTCCAAAATGTGGAATCTGAATCAACGGTCGTAGATTGAAATGCGGTTTTCGTTCCAGATTCTGATCTACAGCAATAGCTGAGGAAGTGGAACTTTCCAAATTTCCGTCTATGGCAATTGACACTGTTACAATGTATCCAGTCCACATTAATTACTTCCTCTTTCGGCCCCGCCCACTCTGCACTTCTCGATTAAGGGCTGAAAACACCTTCTGGGAAGTCTGGGCGCGCCGGCTAGCTTGGCGAAATGTGGAACCGTTCCAAATCTCAATCTACGAGGTCGACCCTCGTCGACTACTTCCTGTGTCAACAGGAAACGGTGCTAACGCTAACGCTAACCCCCGACCTAATCCTAACGCTAACGCTAACACCTAGCCAAGGCTAGCGCCGCAGAGGAGACTTCGGAGTGTCACGCTTTGGAAACAAAGCCAATTTGCCAGCAAACGCTAGCGGCGCACACGCGAATTCAGAGTCGCGCGCTGCGAAAAAGCACATTTCCGAGTTAGGCTTAGGGTTAGGGTTGGGGCGCGTTGAAAGCGAAGCTAACTTCCGAGCTAATGCTAGCGCCGTAGATGAGAATTTGGAATGACGTCATCCGAATATTCCAATTTCCCGTCTAATAGATTGAAAAGTGGAATATTCCAATTTCCCGTCTAATAGATTGAAATTTGGAATATTCCAATTTCCCGTCTAATAGATTGAAAAATGGAATATTCCAAATTATTGTCTAATAGATTGAAATTTGGAATTTGTTCCAATTTCGCTTCTAATAGATTGAAATTTGGAATTTGTTCCAATTTCGCTTCTAATAGATGTAAAAGTCAAATTTGTTCCAATTTCCCGTCTAATAGATTGAAAAGTGGAATATTCCAATTTCCCGTCTAATAGATTGAAATCTGGAATATGTTCCAATTTCCCGTCTAATAGATCAGAAACTGGAATGACGTGGGTCAAACACAAGGCTCATCTCTCGACTCATTTCCCAGAAACCCTTGCCAACTGCTTCCTTTGTCAACAGCAAAGACAAGGCTTGCCAACACGTCATCCGCAGAACCGTGACAGCCTCCTTGGTAAGTCACCATTTCCGCTCAAAATGGTTATTTTGTGTCATGACACTTTGCATGTTGCGGATCTTTTAATGCGGGCATGCTTTATTCTCTGTTAAACATGTAGCAAATGCCGTTTTCAGACTAGGCTAATCAACAGGATTTGATACTAGCGCTATTCCGAGCTAATGCTAGCCCTGTAGATCAGAATTTGGAATCACACAGTATACTTCTATGGTCACATTTTAGAAATGTATGCTTCTTTTCATTGTCTTAGTTAGTGCCTGTAAGTGTGTGTGTGTGTGTGTGTGTGTGTGTGTGTGTGTGTATGTTTGCGTGCGTACGTGACACACTCTGACAGCCGCTGTTTGGCTGTGTGAGCCTCTGGCGGCCTCTTGTGGCCCACACGCCTACAACGGCTATTAGATTTCCCGTCTAATAGATGGAAAAGCGGAATATTCCAATTTCCCGTCTAATAGATGGAAAAGCGGAATATTCCAATTTCCCGTCTAATAGATTGAAAAGTGGAATTTGTTCCAATTTCTCATCATTAATACATGGAAAAGTGGAATATTCCAATTTCCCGTCTAATAGATATCAATCATACGGTCTATTTCTATATTTCTGTTTGTTACACCTATTTTGCAGATGAAACAACTGTGGCTGTGGATGCAAGATGGTAAGTATATATATATATATATATATATATATATATATATATATATATATATAATATGTAGTGCCCAAGTTTATGGTACATTTTATTTTTAATACAGTTACTACATTTTTAATGCATATCTATCACACACAGTTGTACGACCTATGTGCACTGTGCTATGGCACATATGTGGATTTGAAGAGTCATGTAGATGCTAATCACATCATCCCAAACCGACACGAGTATGCACTGATCTTGAAGTATGGGAGTGCACGGTAAGATATTTGTTTGTTTATTACTGATGTCTTTGCTTTCTTGGGAATTGGACCAGCATAAATTAAATTGAAAAGACTTGAATTTTGAAGATTTCACATTCTAATCTCTCTTGTAATGGCATTTGTTGGCCTGATCTCTCTGTTTCTCCAATAGAACATCTCGACCATTAGAGTGCCCTTTATGTGACAGGAAGTCTATCAATCACTTGGACAAACATCTCCTTTACACACATGGTGTAAAAAAACAACAGGGAAGTGGATCTAATTATTTCAGGCATATCACACAAAATCTCTGGGTTGAAAGTGAATTTAGAATTCCTGTCTTAATTCAATAGGATCAAGACACTCGCGTCAGAGAGGCCAAGAGATCGGCCATCGTTCAGGAGTTTATTGAGTTGCGCAACTCGCAACCTTTCCCACCCATGGTATCATGGCTCGGGCTACCCGGTGAGTCAAGTACACCCATGCATGTTACGTGATTTGTGAAGCTTAAAATGCGATAAAGATGAGCTGCCTGCTCTACAATATTTATGTGCAATTTAAAGAAAAAACAAACTCATGTCATGTACTGCATTTAGAAACCAGTAACGGTCTATAATTGCTTGTTCTTTACTCCAGAAAACAAGGGTAACGTTATTCCAAATCTCCCAGACTCTTCTTCTGAAGGACCACTTCCTGTCAGCCGTGATCCTGAAACAGCTCACGGCAGCACTGATTCTGGAGTATTTCTGAGCCCCAGCCCCAGAACAGTTGTTCCCAGCCGTGCTAGTGCATCCTGGGATGTTACGGAGGGTGAGCCTGGGCCTCGGCATTTGCTACCTCCCCGTGGACATCCCGAAGGGGTTGCGATGCCTATCCCTTGCAACAGTCCCATTGAACGCCAGTGTGCTGAGTTGTACGGTTGGGTGCAAGAGCTGGAGCGCAAGCTCCTGCTTGTGCAGCAAACGAGGGATAATTCAAATGGGAATGTCCTGCAGCATACACCACAGTCAACACAGACGGGCCAGCATGTGGAGTCCGCCGAGAAAAGTGTCTACCGTAAGTTTTTCATTTCCAGCGAAAACCCTTTGAAGTATTGCAGGCTGAAGGAGGATGACTGAAAGTTTCATTTTCCATGCAGGAAAAGTCATTGATGACTTCATGAACTTGTGGATGGGGCCACGGACTGGGAGGAGGGACCAAGAGAACGCGCGCCAGGCTGCCGGACGTCGTCTGCGGCTCTCCCAGTGTGGAAGTGGTGGCGTGTCCACATCAACTGAAATTGCCAAGCCTGAAGCCGAGTGTCATACGCCAGGCACAAAGTGACTCTGAGCCTGTCTGGAGAACAAGGGAAGTCAGGGATTCCTTTGAGATGGCTCCTGATCAGATGTGGCGCAATGTCCTCCTGTGATGTAACACAACTCAAGATTTGAAAACCTTGAAACTTAAAGAATACTTTGTTAATGTTCAAACTGGTAGTGACTGTTGGTCAATGTCAGTGCGGTTCAGGTCTCCAGATGCCACCTGGCGGTCCAAAAAAAAGGCCCATTGCACTTTTTTTGTCTGTTTTTTAAAAATTTTTTGCTGTACAATACAGTATTGAACTTGGATGTCAAATAAATCTTGGCAAAAAGTACGTTATTATTATGTTGCTGATTGAAAACCATTGATATGAATAAAAATGTGAAATTACTCAAAGTTGTCATTTAATAGATGGAAAAGTGGAATATTCCAAATTCCCGTCTAATAGATTGAAATTTGGAATATTCCAAATTCTCGTCTAATAGATGGAAATTTGGAATATTCCAAATTCCAGTCTAATAGATTGAAAAGTGGAATATTCCAATTCCGTTCATAATAGATTTGAAAAG
>JACBYM010001244.1:0-36673 GCA_013435755.1 Amphilophus citrinellus | reverse complement strand
GAGTAATGCGCTTGGAGAAGGTATGAACGCGGTTTTTTCTGTTTCAACTGATAGGATATGAAGGAGAAGAATCATGGGGAGTGTAAACATGATTGGAAGCAGTTTGAATGGAGTTTGTGGAAGCTATCATGAAAATACACAAAAGTGTGTGCTTCTCTACAGCGAGGAAGAGGAAATAGCTCAAAACTGGAATAAACAGTACTGCGGTGGAGAATGGTTACTGACACGGGTTTTTTGTTTAAAATGGACAGGAGATCGAAGGAGAATCATGGGGAAACATGATTGGAAGCAGTTTGAATGGAGTTAGTTGCTGGCCGTTATTCATGAATGACAAATAGTGTGCTCTCTCAGCGAGAAAAGCTCAAAAAATAACATAACCAGCTACTGCGCTGGAAAATGGTACTACACGACGGTTTTCTTGTTTAAAATGATAGGAGACGAAGGAGAAATCAGGGGGGAAACATTGGAAGCAGTTTGATGGAGTTTGGAGAGTATCATGATACGACAACAGTGTGCTCTCTCAGACGAGAAAAGCTCAAACATGAATAAACAGTACCAGGCTTGGAAAACGGTAAGACACGCGGTTTTTCGTTAACATATAGGAGATTAAGGCAATCAGGGGAAAATGATTGGAAAGCAGTTTGAATGGCGTTTGTGGAGTTCTTCATGCATGACCAAAAGTGTGTTCTCTCAGCGCGAAAGCTCAAAAATCTATAAACCGCTACTGAGCTGAGGAATGGTAATGCCACTCGGTTTTCTTGTTAAAATGATAGGAGATTGCGGAGAATCATGGGGAGAAACATGATTGGAAAGCAGTTTGAATGGAGTTAGTGTGAAGTATTCATGAACTTGATGAATGAAAGGGTGCTTCTCTCAGCAGAAAAGCTCAAAATGAAAATAACCGCTTACCCGGCTTGGAAAACGTTGTAATGAAACGCGGGTTTTCATTGTTTAAAAACAGATAGGAGATTGAAGAACGAATCATGGGAAACATGCTTGGAAGCAGTTGCAGGGGTTTGTGGAGTATCATGAAATGATTGAAAGCAGGTTCTCTCAGCGAGGAAAACGCTCAAAAAATCCATAAACCGCTTAATGCGCTGGAGAATGGTTAATGACAGCAGTTTTCTTTGTTTTACTGATGGAGATTGAAGGAGAATCATGGGAAACATGATTGGACGCAGTTTTAATGGAGTTTGTGGATTTATTTCAACATGACAAAAGTGTGCTTCTCTCAGCCCGGAGAAAGCTCAAAAACTGCAATAACAGCTTACCGCGCTTGGAACACGGTAATGACACGGTTATGGTTTTCTTGTTAACATGATAGGAGATGAAGGAGAAATCAGGGGAAAACATGTGATTGGAAGAAGTTTTGAATGGGAGTTTGTGACGTATTCCTGAAATGAGATTGTGAAGTGCTGCTTCTTCAGCGAGGAAGCTCAAAATTGCAAATAACAGCTACCCAGGCTTGGGAAACGGTAAGCAAACGCGGTTTATGTTTAACAGATGGAGATGAAAGGAGCATCATGGGGAAACACATGCTTGGACGCAGTTGAATGGAGTTTGTGAGTATCATGAAAATGATGATGAAAAGTGTGCTTCTCTCAGCGAGGGGAGAAAAGCTCCAAACGGAACTAAATAACGGCCACGGCGTTGGAAAACCGGTAATGACCAGCAGCTTTCTGTTTTAAACGGATTCGTTCGATATTGAACGAGGAACATGGGGAAAATGATTGGAAGCAGTTTGAATGCAGGGAGTTTGTGAGTTATTCATGAAATGATTGAAAGTGTGCTCTCTCAGCGAGAAAAGCTCAAAACGAAATAAAGCTACCGCCGCTTGGAAAACGGTAATGACACGCGGTTTCTTGTTTAAAACATGCTAGGAGATGAAGGAAACTATGGGGGAAACAATGGAAGCAGTTTGATGGGTTGCGAGTATTCATGAAATGATGATTGAAAGTGTGACAGGGGTGCTCTCTCCAGCGAGGAAAGCCAAAACTGTGAAATAACAGGCCGTGCGTCTGGAACACGGTTGGTAATGACACGCGGTTCTTGTTTAAAATGATAGTGATGACGGAGAATCATGGGGAAACTTGATTGGAAGCAGTTTTGAATGGAGTAGTTTGTGGAGCTATCATAAATGACAAAGTGTTGCTTCTGTCAGCGAGGAAAAAACAGCTCAAAACTGAAATAACCGCTACTGCGGTTGGCAGAATGGTAATGACACGCGGGTTTTTTTTCTTGTTTAAAATGGGACAGGAGATGAAGGAGACTAATGGGGTGAAAAATGATTGGAAGCATTTGAATGAGTAGTTTGGGAGTAGTTTCATGAAATGACAAACGTGTGCTTCTCTCAGCGCGAAGGCGGAAAGAAACGTCAAATCAACATAAACCGCTACTGCGCTTGGAGAATGGTAATTGACACGCGTTTCTTGTTCAAATGACAGGAGATTCCGGAGACACACGGGGAAACATGCTTGGAAGCAGTTTGAATGGAGTTTGTGGAGTATCCCTTGAAATGATGAAAGTGTGATCTCTCACGCGAAGAAAGCGCAAAACTGGAACTAACAGGCTACGCGGTTGCGAGCAATCGTAATGACACGCGGTTTTTTGTTTAAAATGACAGGAGATTGAAGGAGAATAATGGGGAAAAACATGATTGGAAGCCAGTTTGAATGGAGTTTGTGAAGTAGTTATTCAGAATGATGGCGTGAAAGTGTGCTTCTCTCAGCGAGAAAAGCTCAAAACTCACATAAAAAGCTACTGCGTTTGGAGAATGGTAATGACACGCAGTTCTTCTTGTTAAATGACTAGGAGCTTGAAGGAGAATCATGGGGAACATGATGGAAGCAGTTTGAATGGAGTTTGTGGAGTTATTCATTGAAATGACTAAAAGTGTGCTTCTCTCAGCGAGAAAAGCTCAAAACTGAAATAACAGCTACCGCGCTTGGAAAACGGTAATGACACGCTGGTTTTCTTGTTTAAAATGATAGGAGATTGAAGGAGAATCATGGGGGAAACATGATTGGAAGCAGTTTGAATGGAGTTTGTGGAGTTATTCATGAAATGACAAAAGTGTGCTTCTCTCAGCGAGAAAAGACTCAAAAATCACACTAAACAGCTACTGCGCTTGGAGAATGGTAATGACACGCGGTTTCTTGTTTAAAATGATGGAGATGAATGAAGAATCATGGGGAAAATGATTGGAAGCAGTTTGAATGAGTTTGTGGAGTTATTCATGAAATGACAAAAGTGTGCTTCTATCAGCGAGAAAAAACTCAAAACTAAATAACAGCTACCGCGCTTGGAGAAACGGTAATGACACGCGGTTTTCTTTGTTTAAAATGATAGGAGATTGAAGGAGAATCATGGGGGAAAATGATTGGAAGCAGTTTGAATGGAGTTTGTGAAGTTATTCATGAAATGATGAAAGTGTTGCTTCTCTCAGCGAGAAAAGCTCAAAATCACATAAACAGCTACTGCGCTTGGAGAATGGTAATGACACGCGGTTTTCTTGTTTAACATGATAGGAGATTGAAGGAGAATCATGGGGAAACATGATTGGAAGCAGTTTGAATGGAGTTTGTGGAGTTATTCATGAACATGACAAAAGTGTGCTTCTCTCAGCGAGAAAGCTCAAACTACCTGAAATAACAGCTACTGCGGTTGGAGAATGGTAATGACACGCGGTTTTCTTGTTTTAAAATGACAGGAGATCGAAGGAGAATCATGGGGGAAACATGATGGAAGCAGTTGAATGGAGTTTGTGGAGTTATTCATGAAATGACAAAAGTGTGCTTCTCTCAGCGAGAAAAGCTCAAAAATAAACATAAACAGCTACTGCGCTTGGAAAATGGTTAATGGACACGCGGTTTTCTTGTTTAAAATGATAGGAGATCGAAGGGAATCATGGGGAAACATGATTGGAAGCAGTTTTGACTGGAGTTTGTGGAGTTATTCATGATAATGACAAAGTGTGCTTCTCTCAGCGAGAAAAGCTCAAAATTGAAATAACAGCTACCAGGTTGGAAACGGTAATGACACGCGGTTTCTGTTTTAACATGATAGGAGATTGAAGGAGAATCATGGGGAAACATGATTGGAAGCAGTTTGAATGGAGTTTGTGGAGTTATTCATGAAATGACAAAAGTGTGCTTCTCTCAGGAGAAAAGCTCAAAAATCATTATAACCAGCTAGCGCTTGGCGAATGGTTATGACACGCGGTTTTCTGTTTAACCTGCTGGAGATGACGGAGATCATGGGAAACTGATGAAGCAGTTTGATGGCGTTGTGAAGTTTATGAAATTGATGGACGTGTGCTTCTCTTCGCGAGTAAAGCTCAAATTGACATCACAGTACCAGGCTGGCAAACGGTAATGAAACGCGTTTTTTGTTTTAACATGTTAGGACTTGAAGGAGATCATGGGGGGGACATGCTTTGTACGCAGTTGAATGGAGTTTGTTTTTTGGATTTCCATGAGAATGTGACAGTGTGCTCTCCAGCGAGGGAAGAAAAGCTCAAAATCACATAAACCGCTACTCGCTTGGATAATGTACTGACACGCAGTTTTTTGTTTAAATGATAGGAGCTTGCAGGGCTCTGGGGCCCACTTGATGGCAGCAGTTTGAATGGCGTTTGTGGAGTTATTCATGAAATGACAAAAGTGTGCTTCTCTCAGCGAGAAAAGCTCAAAACTGAAACTAAACAGCTACGCGCTTGGAAAACGGTAATGACACGGGTTTTCTTGTTTAACATGATAGAGATTGAAGGAGAATCATGGGGAAACATGATTGGAAGAAGTTTGAATGGAGTTTGTGAAGTTCTTCATGAAATGATGAAAGTGTGCTTTCTCTCAGCGAGAGACAAGCTCAAACTTGAAATAACAGCTACCGGCTTGGAAAACGGTAATGAAACGCGGTTTTCTTGTCTTAACATGATAGGAGATTGAAGGAGAATCATGGAGGAAACATGATTGGAAGCAGTTTGAATGGAGTTTGTGAAGTTATTCCTGAAATGATGCAAAGTGTGCTTCTCTCAGCGAGAAAAGCTCAAAACTGAAATAAACAGGCACGGCGCTTGGAAAACGGTAATGACACGCAGCTTTCTGTTAAAAATGATCGTAGATTGACGAGAATCACTGGGGAAACATGATTGGAAGCAGTTTGAATGGAGTTTGTGAGTTATTCATGAAATGACAAAAGTGTGCTTCTCTCAGCGAGAAAAAGCTCAAAACTGAAATAACAGCTACTGCGCTTGGAAAAGGTAATGACACGCGGTTTTCTGTTTAAAATGACTAGGGGATTGAAGAAAATCATGGGGAAACATGATTGGAAGCAGTTTGAATGAGTTTGTGAAGTTATTCATGAACTGATGAAAGTGTGCTTCTCTCAGCGAGAAAAGCTCAAAACTGAAATAACAGCTACGGCGCTTGGAAAACGGTAATGACACGCGGTTTTCTGTTTAAAATGATAGTAGATTGAAGGAGAATCATGGGGAAACATGATTGGAAGCAGTTTGAATGGAGTTTGTGGAGTTATTCATGAAATGACAAAAGTGTGCTTCTCTCAGCGAGAAAAGCTCAAAAATGAAAATAACAGCTACTGCGCTTGGAGAATGGTAATGACACGCGGTTTTCTTGTTTAAAATGACAGGAGATTGAAGGAGAATCATGGGGAAACATGATTGGAAGCAGTTTGAATGGAGTTGTGGAGTTATTCATGAAATGACAAAAGTGTGCTTCTCTCAGCGAGAAAAGCTCAAAAATCACATAAACAGCTACTGCGCTTGGAGAATGGTAATGACACGCGGTTTTCTTGTTTAAAATGACAGGAGATTGAAGGAGAAACATGGGGAAACATGATTGGAAGCAGTTTGAATGGAGTTTGTGAAGTTATTCATGAAATGATGAAAGTGTGCTTCTCTCAGCGAGAAAAGCTCAAAACTGAAATAACAGCTACTGCGGTTGGAGAATGGTAATGACACGCGGTTTTCTTGTTTAAAATGATAGGGGATTGAAGGAGAATCATGGGGAAACATGATTGGAAGCCGTTTGAATGGAGTTTGTGAAGTTATTCATGAAATGATGAAAGTGTGCTTCTCTCAGCGAGAAAAGCTCAAAACTGAAATAACAGCTACTGCGGTTGGAGAATGGTAATGACACGCGGTTTTCTTGTTTAAAATGACAGGAGATTGAAGGAGAAACATGGGGAAACATGATTGGAAGCAGTTTGAATGGAGTTTGTGGAGTTATTCATGAAATGATGAAAGTGTGCTTCTCTCAGCGAGAAAAGCTCAAAACTGAAATAACAGCTACTGCGGTTGGAGAATAGTAATGACACGCGGTTTTCTTGTTTAAAATGATAGGAGATTGAAGGAGAATCATGGGGAAACATGATTGGAAGCAGTTTGAATGGAGTTTGTGAAGTTATTCATGAAATGATGAAAGTGTGCTTCTCTCAGCGAGAAAAGCTCAAAAATAAAATAACAGCTACTGCGCTTGGAGAATGGTAATGACACGCGGTTTTCTTGTTTAAAATGATAGGAGATTGAAGGAGAATCATGGGGAAACATGATTGGAAGCAGTTTGAATGGAGTTTGTGGAGCTATTCATGAAATGACAAAAGTGTGCTTCTCTCAGCGAGAAAAGCTCAAAACTGAAATAACAGCTACTGCGGTTGGAGAATGGTAATGACACGCGGTTTTCTTGTTTAAAATGACAGGAGATCGAAGGAGAATCATGGGGAAACATGATTGGAAGCAGTTTGAATGGAGTTTGTGGAGTTATTCATGAAATGACAAAAGTGTGCTTCTCTCAGCGAGAAAAGCTCAAAAATCACATAAACAGCTACTGCGCTTGGAAAATGGTAATGACACGCGGTTTTCTTGTTTAAAATGATAGGAGATCGAAGGAGAATCATGGGGAAACATGATTGGAAGCAGTTTGAATGGAGTTTGTGGAGTTATTCATGAAATGACAAAAGTGTGCTTCTCTCAGCGAGAAAAGCTCAAAACTGAAATAACAGGTACAGCGCTTGGAAAACGGTAATGACACGCGGTTTTCTTGTTTAAAATGATAGGAGATTGAAGGAGAATCATGGGGAAACATGATTGGAAGCAGTTTGAATGGAGTTTGTGGAGTTATTCATGAAATGACAAAAGTGTGTTTCTCTCAGCGAGAAAAGCTCAAAAATCAAATAAACAGCTACTGCGCTTGGAGAATGGTAATGACACGCGGTTTTCTTGTTTAAAATGATAGGAGATTGAAGGAGAATCATGGGGAAACATGATTGGAAGCAGTTTGAATGGAGTTTGTGGAGTTATTCATGAAATGACAAAAGTGTGCTTCTCTCAGCGAGAAAAGCTCAAAACTGAAATAACAGCTACCGCGCTTGGAAAACTGGTAATGACACGTGGTTTTCTTGTTTAAAATGATAGGAGATTGAAGGAGAATCATGGGGAAACATGATTGGAAGCAGTTTGAATGGAGTTTGTGAAGTTATTCATGAAATGATGAAAGTGTGCTTCTCTCAGCGAGAAAAGCTCAAAATGAAATAACAGCTACCGCGCTTGGAAAATGGTAATAACACGCGGTTTTCTTGTTTAAAATGACAGGAGATTGAAGGAGAATCATGGGGAAACATGATTGGAAGCAGTTTGAATGGAGTTTGTGAAGTTATTCATGAAATGATGAAAGTGTGCTTCTCTCAGCGAGAAAAGCTCAAAACTGAAATAACAGCTACCGCGCTTGGAAAATGGTAATGACACGCGGTTTTCTTGTTTAAAATGATAGGAGATTGAACGAGAATCATGGGGAAACATGATTGGAAGCAGTTTGAATGGAGTTTGTGAAGTTATTCATGAAATGATGAAAGTGTGCTTCTCTCAGCGAGAAAAGCTCAAAACTGAAATAACAGCTACCGCGCTTGGAAAACGGTAATGACACGCGGTTTTCTTGTTTAACATGATAGGAGATTGAAGGAAAATCATGGGGAAACATGATTGGAAGCAGTTTGAATGGAGTTTGCGAAGTTATTCATGAAATGATGAAAGTGTGCTTCTCTCAGCGAGAAAAGCTCAAAACTGAAATAACAGGCACCGCGCTTGGAAAACGGTAATGACACGCGGTTTCTTGTTTAAAATGATAGTAGATTGAAGGAGAATCATGGGGAAACATGATTGGAAGCAGTTTGAATGGAGTTTGTGGAGCTATTCATGAAATGACAAAAGTGTGCTTCTCTCAGCGAGAAAAGCTCAAAACAGAAATAACAGCTACTGCGGTTGGAGAATGGTGATGACACGCGGCTTTCTTGTTTATAATGACAGGAGATTGAAGGAGAATCATGGGGAAACATGATTGGAAGCAGTTTGAATGGAGTTTGTGGAGTTATTCATGAAATGACAAAAGTGTGCTTCTCTCAGCGAGAAAAGCTCAAAAATCACATAAACAGCTACTGCGCTTGGAGAATGGTAATGACACGCGTTTTTCTTGTTTAAAATGACAGGAGATTGAAGGAGAAACATGGGGAAACATGATTGGAAGCAGTTTGAATGGAGTTTGTGGAGTTATTCATGAAATGACAAAAGTGTGCTTCTCTCAGCGAGAAAAGCTCAAAACTGAAATAACAGCTACTGCGGTTGGAGAATGGTAATGACACGCGGTTTTCTTGTTTAAAATGACAGGAGATTGAAGGAGAATCATGGGGAAACATGACTAGAAGCAGTTTGAATGGAGTTTGTGGAGTTATTCATGAAATGACAAAAGTGTTCTTCTCTCAGCGAGAAAAGCTCAAAACAGAAATAACAGCTACTGCGTTTGGAGAATGGTAATGACACGCGGTTTTCTTGTTTAAAATGATAGGAGATTGAAGGAGAATCATAGGGAAACATGATTGGAAGCAGTTTGAATGGAGTTTGTGGAGCTATTCATGAAATGACAAAAGTGTGCTTCTCTCAGCGAGAAAAGCTCAAAACTGAAATAACAGCTACTGCGGTTGGAGAATGGTAATGACACGCGGTTTTCTTGTTTAAAATGACAGGAGATCGAAGGAGAATCATGGGGAAACATGATTGGAAGCAGTTTGAATGGAGTTTGTGGAGTTATTCATGAAATGACAAAAGTGTGCTTCTCTCAGCGAGAAAAGCTCAAAAATCACATAAACAGCTACTGCGCTTGGAAAATGGTAATGACACGCGGTTTTCTTGTTTAAAATGATAGGAGATCGAAGGAGAATCATGGGGAAACATGATTGGAAGCAGTTTGAATGGAGTTTGTGGAGTTATTCATGATATGACAAAAGTGTGCTTCTCTCAGCGAGAAAAGCTCAAAATTGAAATAACAGCTACCAGGCTTGGAAAACGGTAATGACACGCGGTTTTCTTGTTTAACATGATAGGAGATTGAAGGAGAATCATGGGGAAACATGATTGGAAGCAGTTTGAATGGAGTTTGTGGAGTTATTCATGATATGACAAAAGTGTGCTTCTCTCAGCGAGAAAAGCTCAAAAATCACATAAACAGCTACTGCGGTTTGGAGAATGGTAATGACACGCGGTTTTCTTGTTTAAAATGATAGGAGATTGAAGGAGAATCATGGGGAAACATGATTGGAAGCAGTTTGAATGGAGTTTGTGAAGTTATTCATGAAATGATGAAAGTGTGCTTCTCTCAGCGAGAAAAGCTCAAAATTGAAATAACAGCTACTGCGCTTGGAAAACGGTAATGACACGCGGTTTTCTTGTTTAACATGATAGGAGATTGAAGGAGAATCATGGGGAAACATGATTGGAAGCAGTTTGAATGGAGTTTGTGGAGTTATTCATGAAATGACGAAAGTGTGCTTCTCTCAGCGAGAAAAGCTCAAAAATCACATAAACAGCTACTGCGCTTGGAGAATGGTAATGACACGCGGTTTTCTTGTTTAAAATGACAGGGGATTGAAGGAGAAACATGGGGAAACATGATTGGAAGCAGTTTGAATGGAGTTTGTGAAGTTATTCATGAAATGATGAAAGTGTGCTTCTCTCAGCGAGAAAAGCTCAAAACTGAAATAACAGGCACGGCGCTTGGAAAACGGTAATGACACGCGGTTTCTTGTTTAAAATGATAGTAGATTGAAGGAGAATCATGGGGAAACATGATTGGAAGCAGTTTGAATGGAGTTTGTGGAGCTATTCATGAAATGACAAAAGTGTGCTTCTCTCAGCGAGAAAAGCTCAAAAATCACATAAACAGCTACTGCGCTTGGAGAATGGTAATGACACGCGGTTTTCTTGTTTAAAATGACAGGAGATTGAAGGAGAATCATGGGGAAACATGATTGGAAGCAGTTTGAATGGAGTTTGTGAAGTTATTCATGAAATGATGAAAGTGTGCTTCTCTCAGCGAGAAAAGCTCAAAACTGAAATAACAGCTACGGCGCTTGGAAAACGGTAATGACACGCGGTTTTCTTGTTTAAAATGATAGTAGATTGAAGGAGAATCATGGGGAAACATGATTGGAAGCAGTTTGAATGGAGTTTGTGGAGCTATTCATGAAATGACAAAAGTGTGCTTCTCTCAGCGAGAAAAGCTCAAAAATCACATAAACAGCTACTGCGCTTGGAGAATGGTAATGACACGCGGTTTTCTTGTTTAAAATGATAGGAGATTGAAGGAGAAACATGGGGAAACATGATTGGAAGCAGTTTGAATGGAGTTTGTGGAGTTATCCATGAAATGATGAAAGTGTGCTTCTCTCAGCGAGAAAAGCTCAAAAATCACATAAACAGCTACTGCGCTTGGAGAATGGTAATGACACGCAGTTTTCTTGTTTAAAATGATAGGAGATTGAAGGAGAATCATGGGGAAACATGATTGGAAGCAGTTTGAATGGAGTTTGTGGAGTTATTCATGAAATGACAAAAGTGTGCTTCTCTCAGTGAGAAAAGCTCAAAACTGAAATAACAGCTACCGCGCTTGGAAAACGGTAATGACACGTGGTTTTCTTGTTTAACATGATAGGAGATTGAAGGAGAATCATGGGGAAACATGATTGGAAGCAGTTTGAATGGAGTTTGTGAAGTTATTCATGAAATGATGAAAGTGTGCTTCTCTCAGCGAGAAAAGCTCAAAACTGAAATAACAGCTACTGCGGTTGGAGAATGGTAATGACACGCGGTTTTCTTGGTTAAAATGATAGGAGATTGAAGGAGAATCATGGGGAAACATGATTGGAAGCAGTTTGAATGAAGTTTGTGGAGTTATTCATGATATGACAAAAGTGTGCTTCTCTCAGCGAGAAAAGCTCAAAAATCACATAAACAGCTACTGCGCTTGGAGAATGGTAATGACACGCGGTTTTCTTGTTTAAAATGATAGGAGATTGAAGGAGAATCATGGGGAAACATGATTGGAAGCAGTTTGAATGGAGTTTGCGAAGTTAGTCATGAAATGATGAAAGTGTGCTTCTCTCAGCGAGAAAAGCTCAAAACTGAAATAACAGCTACCGCGCTTGGAAAACGGTAATGACACGCGGTTTTCTTGTTTAAAATGATAGTAGATTGAAGGAGAATCATGGGGAAACATGATTGGAAGCAGTTTGAATGGAGTTTGTGGAGCTATTCATGAAATGACAAAAGTGTGCTTCTCTCAGCGAGAAAAGCTCAAAAATCACATAAACAGCTACTGCGCTTGGAGAATGGTAATGACACGCGGTTTTCTTGTTTAAAATGACAGGAGATTGAAGGAGAATAATGGGGAAACATGATTGGAAGCAGTTTGAATGGAGTTTGTGAAGTTATTCATGAAATGATGAAAGTGTGCTTCTCTCAGCGAGAAAAGCTCAAAACTGAAATAACAGCTACCGCGCTTGGAAAACGGTAATGACACGCGGTTTCTTGTTTAAAATGATAGTAGATTGAAGGAGAATCATGGGGAAACATGATTGGAAGCAGTTTGAATGGAGTTTGTGGAGTTATTCATGAAATGACAAAAGTGTGCTTCTCTCAGCGAGAAAAGCTCAAAAATCACATAACAGCTACTGCGCTTGGAGAATGGTAATGACACGCGTTTTTCTTGTTTAAAATGACAGGAGATTGAAGGAGAAACATGGGGAAACATGATTGGAAGCAGTTTGAATGGAGTTTGTGGAGTTATTCATGAAATGATGAAAGTGTGCTTCTCTCAGCGAGAAAAGCTCAAAAATCACATAAACAGCTACTGCACTTGGAGAATGGTAATGACACGCGGTTTTCTTGTTTAAAATGACAGGAGATTGAAGGAGAATCATGGGGAAACATGATTGGAAGCAGTTTGAATGGAGTTTGTGAAGTTATTCATGAAATGATGAAAGTGTGCTTCTCTCAGCGAGAAAAGCTCAAAACTGAAATATCAGCTACCGCGCTTGGAAAACGGTAATGACACGCGGTTTTCTTGTTTAACATGATAGGAGATTGAAGGAGAATCATGGGGAAACATGATTGGAAGCAGTTTGAATGAAGTTTGTGGAGTTATTCATGATATGACAAAAGTGTGCTTCTCTCAGCGAGAAAAGCTCAAAAATCACATAAACAGCTACTGCGCTTGGAGAATGGTAATGACACGCGGTTTTCTTGTTTAAAATGATAGGAGATTGAAGGAGAATCATGGGGAAACATGATTGGAAGCAGTTTGAATGGAGTTTGTGAAGTTATTCATGAAATGATGAAAGTGTGCTTCTCTCAGCGAGAAAAGCTCAAAATTGAAATAACAGCTACCAGGCTTGGAAAACGGTAATGACACGCGGTTTTCTTGTTTAACATGATAGGAGATTGAAGGAGAATCATGGGGAAACATGATTGGAAGCCGTTTGAATGGAGTTTGCGAAGTTATTCATGAAATGACGAAAGTGTGCTTCTCTCAGCGAGAAAAGCTCAAAACTGAAATAACAGGCACGGCGCTTGGAAAACGGTAATGACACGCAGCTTTCTTGTTTAAAATGATAAAAGATTGAAGGAGAATCATGGGGAAACATGATTGGAAGCAGTTTGAATGGAGTTTGTGGAGTTATTCATGAAATGACAAAAGTGTGCTTCTCTCAGCGAGAAAAGCTCAAAACTGAAATAACAGCTACTGCGCTTGGAGAATGGTAATGACACGCGGTTTTCTTGTTTAAAATGACAGGAGATTGAAGGAGAATCATGGGGAAACATGATTGGAAGCAGTTTGAATGGAGTTTGTGAAGTTATTCATGAAATGATGAAAGTGTGCTTCTCTCAGCGAGAAAAGCTCAAAAATCACATAAACAGCTACTGCGCTTGGAGAATGGTAATGACACGCGGTTTTCTTGTTTAAAATGACAGGGGATTGAAGGAGAAACATGGGGAAACATGATTGGAAGCAGTTTGAATGGAGATTGTGGAGTTATTCATGAAATGACAAAAGTGTGCTTCTCTCAGCGAGAAAAGCTCAAAAATCACATAAACAGCTACTGCGCTTGGAGAATGGTAATGACACGCGGTTTTCTTGTTTAAAATGATAGGAGATTGAAGGAGAATCATGGGGAAACATGATTGGAAGCAGTTTGAATGGAGTTTGTGGAGTTATTCATGATATGACAAAAGTGTGCTTCTCTCAGCGAGAAAAGCTCAAAATTGAAATAACAGCTACCAGGCTTGGAAAACGGTAATGACACGCGGTTTTCTTGTTTAACATGATAGGAGATTGAAGGAGAATCATGGGGAAACATGATTGGAAGCAGTTTGAATGGAGTTTGTGGAGTTATTCATGATATGACAAAAGTGTGTTTCTCTCAGCGAGAAAAGCTAAAAATCACATAAACAGCTACTGCGCTTGGAGAATGGTAATGACACGCGGTTTTCTTGTTTAAAATGATAGGAGATTGAAGGAGAATCATGGGGAAACATGATTGGAAGCAGTTTGAATGGAGTTTGTGGAGTTATTCATGAAATGACAAAAGTGTGCTTCTCTCAGCGAGAAAAGCTCAAAACTGAAATAACAGCTACCGCGCTTGGAAAACGGTAATGACACGTGGTTTTCTTGTTTAACATGATAGGAGATTGAAGGAGAATCATGGGGAAACATGATTGGAAGAAGTTTGAATGGAGTTTGTGAAGTTATTCATGAAATGATGAAAGTGTGCTTCTCTCAGCGAGAAAAGCTCAAAATTGAAATAACAGCTACCAGGCTTGGAAAACGGTAATGAAACGCGGTTTTCTTGTTTAACATGATAGGAGATTGAAGGAGAATCATGGGGAAACATGATTGGAAGCAGTTTGAATGGAGTTTGTGAAGTTATTCATGAAATGATGAAAGTGTGCTTCTCTCAGCGAGAAAAGCTCAAAACTGAAATAACAGGCACGGCGCTTGGAAAACGGTAATGACACGCAGCTTTCTTGTTTAAAATGATAATAGATTGAAGGAGAATCATGGGGAAACATGATTGGAAGCAGTTTGAATGGAGTTTGTGAAGTTATTCATGAAATGATGAAAGTGTGCTTCTCTCAGCGAGAAAAGCTCAAAACTGAAATATCAGCTACCGCGCTTGGAAAACGGTAATGACACGCGGTTTTCTTGTTTAACATGATAGGAGATTGAAGGAGAATCATGGGGAAACATGATTGGAAGCAGTTTGAATGGAGTTTGTGGAGTTATTCATGAAATGACAAAAGTGTGCTTCTCTCAGCGAGAAAAGCTCAAAACAGAAATAACAGCTACTGCGGTTGGAGAATGGTAATGACACGCGGTTTTCTTGTTTAAAATGACAGGAGATTGAAGGAGAATCATGGGGAAACATGATTGGAAGCAGTTTGAATGAAGTTTGTGGAGTTATTCATGATATGACAAAAGTGTGCTTCTCTCAGCGAGAAAAGCTCAAAAATCACATAAACAGCTACTGCGGTTGGAGAATGGTAATGACACGCGGTTTTCTTGTTTAAAATGACAGGGGATTGAAGGAGAATCATGGGGAAACATGATTGGAAGCCGTTTGAATGGAGTTTGTGAAGTTATTCATGAAATGATGAAAGTGTGCTTCTCTCAGCGAGAAAAGCTCAAAACTGAAATAACAGGCACGGCGCTTGGAAAACGGTAATGACACGCGGTTTCTTGTTTAAAATGATAGAAGATTGAAGGAGAATCATGGGGAAACATGATTGGAAGCAGTTTGAATGGAGTTTGTGGAGTTATTCATGAAATGACAAAAGTGTGCTTCTCTCAGCGAGAAAAGCTCAAAAATCACATAAACAGCTACTGCGCTTGGAGAATGGTAATGACACGCGGTTTTCTTGTTTAAAATGATAGGAGATTGAAGGAGAATCATGGGGAAACATGATTGGAAGCAGTTTGAATGGAGTTTGCGAAGTTATTCATGAAATGATGAAAGTGTGCTTCTCTCAGCGAGAAAAGCTCAAAACTGAAATAACAGGCACGGCGCTTGGAAAACGGTAATGACACGCGGTTTCTTGTTTAAAATGATAGTAGATTGAAGGAGAATCATGGGGAAACATGATTGGAAGCAGTTTGAATGGAGTTTGTGGAGTTATTCATGAAATGACAAAAGTGTGCTTCTCTCAGCGAGAAAAGCTCAAAAATCACATAAACAGCTACTGCGGTTGTAAAATGGTAATGACACGTGGTCTTCTTCTTTAAAATGACAGGAGATTGAAGGAGAATCATGGGGAAACATGATTGGAAGCAGTTTGAATGGAGTTTGCGAAGTTATTCATGAAATGACGAAAGTGTGCTTCTCTCAGCGAGAAAAGCTCAAAACTGAAATAACAGGCACGGCGCTTGGAAAACGGTAATGACACGCGGTTTCTTGTTTAAAATGATAGTAGATTGAAGGACAATCATGGGGAAACATGATTGGAAGCAGTTTGAATGGAGTTTGTGGAGTTATTCATGACATGACAAAAGTGTGCTTCTCTCAGCGAGAAAAGCTAAAAATCACATAAACAGCTACTGCGCTTGGAGAATGGTAATGACACGCGGTTTTCTTGTTTAAAATGACAGGAGATTGAAGGAGAATCATGGGGAAACATGATTGGAAGCAGTTTGAATGGAGTTTGTGGAGTTATTCATGAAATGACAAATGTGTGCTTCTCTCAGCGAGAAAAGGTCAAAAATCACAAAGAGCTTCTGTGCTTGCAAAATGGTAAAGACACGCGACTTTCTTCTTTAACATGACAGAAGATCGAAGGAGAATCATGGGGAAACATGATTGGAAGTAGTTTGAATGGAGTTTGTGAAGTTATTCATGAAATGACAAAAGTGTGCTTCTCTTGGTGACAAAAGCTCAAAAATCACATAAACAGCTACTGCGCTTGCAAAATGGTAATGACACGCGGCTGTCTTCTTTAAAATGACAGGAGATTGAAGGAGAATCATGGGGAAACATGATTGGAAGCAGTTTGAATGGAGTTTGTGAAGTTATTCATGAAATGACAAAAGTGTGCTTCTTTCAGCAAGAAAAGCTCAAAACTGAAATAAAAGGTACTGCGCTTGCAGAATGGTAATGACACGCAGCTTTCTTCTTTAAAATGACAGGAGATTGAAGGAGAATCATGGGGAAACATGATTGGAAGCAGTTTGAATGGAGTTTGTGAAGTTATTCATGAAATGACAAAAGTGTGCTTCTCTCGGCGACAAAAGCTTAAAAATCACATAAACAGCTACTGCGCATGCAAAACGGTAATGACACACGGCTTTCTTGTTTAAAATGACAGAAGATTGAAGGAGAATCATGGGGAAACATGATTGGAAGCAGTTTGAATGGAGTTTGTGAAGTTATTCATGAAATGACAAAAGTGTGCTTCTCTCGGCGACAAAAGGTCAAAAATCACAAAGAGCTACTGTGCTTGCAAAATGGTAATGACACGCGACTTTCTTCTTTAACATGACAGAAGATTGAAGGAGAATCATGGGGAAACATGATTGGAAGCAGTTTGAATGGAGTTTGTGAAGTTATTCATGAAATGACAAAAGTGTGCTTCTCTTGGTGAGAAAAGCTCAAAAATCACATAAACAGCTACTGTGCTTGCAGAATGGTAATGACACGCGGCTTTCTTCTTTAAAATGACAGGAGATTGAAGGAGAATCATGGGGAAACACTTTGGAAGGGCTATCATACCAAAATATCATCTACAGACATGCAAGTTTTCAAAAACTATGCTTAAGTTTTGCCACCCTCAGATGGATCAAAAAGTGGTCTGGCCCACAGAGTGTCTAGGGCGGCATGACCGCCTCCCCTCCCCCCACGCATAGCGATCGTCGCAGCAGCGCCTACCGCACTACTCCACAGCAGGCAGGGCGCCCTCTGCCTGGTGCATGTAGCTTTATGCCATAGTCTGACATACAGGTTGTAACAGAAGGAAAGGGGCAGGCGGGGATTCTCTCCTTTCGGTTGCTGAGCCTAGAATGAATCCGTGCATCTAATAAAATTAGACACACTCAACTGATAGAACACAATGCACATTTCATTTATAATACTGTAAATATGGTCATTAATTCACAGTATTTGTGTGAACCTGAATCCTGATGAAAAAAATATATAAATACGAATCTAGACAGCTCGACAAATGTTGGCGCATGGCACAGTGTTGCCAGATTGGGCAGCTTGTGAACACATTGGGCTGGAAAATTATATAGCTATATCTATATAACCAAGGGCGTAGGAAGGAGTTTACTATTGGGGGACACACATCGGAAACCTGACAGATCCGTAAATACTCGGAGCGAAGCATAAAAAAATGCTATTTAATGTTTTACTTTCTTCTTTTTCAAATGTTTCTTGGAAAAATAGTGTTGTGTACACCTATATTATTGCATGTTTAATTTACATATATATATATATATATATATATATATATGTTTTATAATCATAAGATGTGGACAAACCACCAAACAAAATGGCTTGGGTCTTTTATGAAGCATAATGACCATGTCATTCCAGGCTGTAGGGCTTACTTTATCAGCTGGCCGCACTGGTACTAATACAAAGGAGTATTAGGGCCACATTGAGAAAAAAAAATTGTGCATTTTGAGAATAAATTCAAAATTTTGAGATAAAAGTTGAAATGTGCAGATTAAAGTTCTTTCAAGTCAAACAACTGCCACGACACGTCTGTTATCCCCTCCAGAATGTCTTGTATTATGAGTTAGTGAAACTATACTTTAAAATCGGTTTTAGTAACAAGGAAATGATTTCTCTTTTAGTACATAAACACGATATAATGATAACTATGAGGACATTAAAGAGAGAGTGCAGAAAGCTGCATCTGCTCAGAAGGAAAAACCACACAAACTGGCAATGGTTAGATGCAAGGATGGCTGCACCTTCATACAGTACAGAGGGGACATGTAGAACTACAAGACACAATAACACAGCTGATCAAGTTGTTTCTACCCAAGGCATTTTGTAGAGAGTATAGCAGCTGTGGCCGTTATTTGACTTGAAATGACGACTTTGACAATTTTGACTTTCTGACATGAAAGAATCCTCACAGATAATGTAATGAACAAATTATTCACCTTTTAATATCAACCTTAAGTTAAAAAAAAAAAAACAGCTATTAAAATATGCCTATTCAGATTGAAACTCTAATCTACTAAATCAAAAGAAATATCAATAAAAATTAAAACCGCAAGCGGTGATATCGGGCCCTCGCACTCCGCGCGCGTCGACCTGTGGCGCTCGTTGACCTGTGGCGCTCGTCGACCTGTGGCGCTCGTCGACCCGTGCCCCACTCGGAGGTTTTGTGATCGTGATGGTGTACAGAAGGTCTCTAGAAAGTTGAATTCTTTTATAGGAAAAGAGATATTTTGCTCTCGGCACAGACGCAATGGAATATTTGGGGGTGTGGTCACGGCTTCAGCATGCAAAATAGGGCATGGGTCTGAGTGACTTTTTTGATCAGGATGATGTCAAGAATGTTGAAACAAATTTTCATACATTTCCGAGAAACTAAGTTTGTGGATGCTATACAAAATTTCATTTGCTTCTGTAGGGGGCGCTCTTGCAACTATAGCCTTGAATCCATAGTTATGGGTTCAGACTGGCTGTGTACATGAGTGATTACATTTTCAGGCAGATTGGGCAAAGCATGTACGAACACGTGCCCAAACAATTTTGGTCGTGATTGAGAAAAATGAAGGCCAACTTCAATGGCCTGGTGTGACAAGGCCGTTTAATATTTCCTAAAGATTTCCACAATATTTGATGGGCTACTTGTCTAGATGATCTGGAGCCAATTTGGTCTGACTGGGTGAAATGCCCTAGGAGGAGTTCGTTCAAATAGCAGGCGTGGAAATGGCAAAAATTGACACCTTCAACTGAAGATGCCGGACTTCCTGTAGGGTTGGGAGTATGGGTCCAAGAGACTTTTTTGTACGTCTTAGGATGTTACGTGAGCGTGCACAATTTCAGAGCTGTAGATAAAATGTAGCTCTGGGGCTAGCTAAAAAACATGCTATTTTATGATATTTCCAGGTGCCACTAGGTGGCGCGCTAATGTTTATGGACTTTATGCATATCAATGTGTTCGGGGCAGGAGGCTCATTAAACTGATGAGGGTTTTGTAAGCAATACTGAAAGATATTTTCATGCATTTCAGAGGAAAACTCATTCTTTGAACGGTCATACAAATTTTCATTTGCTTCTGTAGGGGGCGCTATTGCACCTACAGTCTTGAATCTGTAGTTATGGATTCAGCGTCATTGTGTACATGAGTGATTCAAATTGCAGGCTGATTGGACAAAGCATGTGCGAATGAGGGCACAAGCACTTTTGGTGGCAAGAGAGAAAAACAAAGGCCAAATTCAATGGCCTGGTGTGACAAGGCCGTTTAATATTTCCTAAAGATTTCCACAATATTTGATGGGCTACTTGTCTAGATGATCTGGAGCCAATTTGGTCTCAGTGGGTCAAATGCCCTAGGAGGAGTTCGTTCAAATAGCAGGCGTGGAAATGGCAAAATTTGACACATTCAATTGAAGATGCCGGACTTCCTGTAGGGTTTGGAGTATGGCTCCAAGAGACTTTTTTGTCCGTCTTAGGATGTTACATGAGTCTGCAAAATTTCAGAACTGTAGAGAAAATGTAGCTCCGGGGCTATCCAAAAAACATGCTATTTTATGATATTTCAAGCAGCCACTAGGTGGCGCTCTAACTTTCATGGACTTTATACATATCAATGTGTTCAGGGCAGGAGGCTTATCAAACCATTGAAGTTTAAGGCAGATTGGGCAATGTGGCGTTGAGTTACAGCCATTTTTGTCATGATGGTGAAACATCGAACTTTGCCCTCCCGCCAGGGTCACGCCCTTTGGCAAAAACTCACAGTTTTTAAAACAGTGTAAGCCCAACTCCTTAAGGCTTTCCAGGGGAAATTTGAGATGGTTCTGCTAAACCACCTTGGAGCTGGACCTCAAAGTGTAAAACATGACATTTCCAGCTCCCACTAGGTGGCGCTGCGATTGTCATAAAATATTGCCATATGTATGTGTTCAGGGTCGGACGCTGATCCTACTGAGAAAGATTGATCCAGATTGGATTATGTAGGTATGAATGAGAGCCAATCAAAATTTCATGGCGAATGATCAAATTTCAGGGGGGCATAAGGGCCACGCCCCCTTGTCAAAAACTCACCATTTTTTAAATGTAGATTCCCCTTGGTGTGTAGATGAAACACACCAAATCTGAAGTTGATAACTTCTAAACCCTTTGAGTTATTAGAGAAAGTCTGAAGGGTGCAAATCGCCAAATTTGCATGTTTGAGTCAAAATGGCCGACTTCCTGTTGGGTTTAGAGCATGGCTCCAAGAGGATTTTTTGTGTGTCTCGATAGGATACATATGTGTAGCAAGTTTCATAAATGTACGTGAAACACAGCGGTGGGGCTCGACTTTAGGGGGCGCTACTGAGGCATTTTGGCGGGCCCTTGCCCGAGGCCATTAAAATACTTAAATTTTCACCAGGTGTGATGCATGTGCAAAGTTTCATGAGTTTTTGAATATGATAAAGCCCCCAAAAAGCCAATTCATTTGCCTGAATAATAATAATAACTAAAGCCGCAAGCGGCGATGATCGGGCCCTCGCACCCGGCGCGCGTCGACCCGTGGCGCGCTCCAGCCAAGCCGCGCGTCGAACCGTGGCACGCTCTAGGCGAGCTGCGCTCTGAGGTTCTCGCAGACGAGAGAGTAGCGGGCTCACCCGGCTGCTGACAGCTCAGCAGGCTAGCCGTACTTCGCATCGTTCGTCTCCCGCTTCCACTAGGTGGCATCAGTGAGTGCCCACTAATTAAAGTGTCACAATGCTCTATGTAATGCCTGCAGCCATCAATGAAATTGTAATGATCATAGGATGATGATTGTCTGTGTTCTACTGATTTCCTGTTGCCACTAGGTGGCTTTATGATTGTGAAACAAAGCTGATAGGCGGGTGTGTCCAGTCTCCCTTACCCTCCCATTAAGCCTGTGAAGTTTGGGACAGATTGGACAATGTATGTTAGAGATGTGACATTGTGGTGCACTGTGGTATAATAGTAAAATCCCACATTCAGAGGGTTGCTACGGCAACAGCGTTGGAGATTCTACAAAACCATGAATATCTTTTGATGGGCTACTTGTGTAGATGGTCTGGAGCAATATTGGTCTCAGTGGGTCAAATGCTCTAGTAGAAGATGATTGAAATAGCAGGTCTGAAAAATGTGAGAAATGCTGGAAAAATGACACCTTAATTAGAACATGTCAGGCTTCCTGTTGGATTTAGGGTATGGGTCCAAGAGACTTTTTTGTACGTCTTAGGATGTTACTTCAGCATGCACGATTTCAGATACACAGACCAAGCACAGCCCTGGGGCTGATGTTTAGAATCGTTCTGGGCCTGAAAAGGAAAAAAAGTCAAAATTCAGAGGGTTGCCACGGCAACACCGTTCAATATTCTACAAAACCATGAATATCTTTTGATGAGCTACTTGTGTAGATGATCTGGAGCCATTTCGGTCTCACTGGGTCAAATGCCCTAGGAGGAGTTGAGGCAAAAAGGCCTGAAAAAGGCGAAAAATGCTGCAAAAATGACACTTTAAAGTGAACGTGGCTGACTTCCTGTTGGGTTTCGGCTATCGGTCCAAGAGACTTTTTTGTAGATCTTAGCATCTTACATCAGCAGGCACATTTTCAGATACACAGAGAAAGCACAGCCCAGGGGCTGATGCTTAGAGTCTCTGTGGGCTTGAAATTGAAAAAAGTCCAAATTCAGAGGGTTGCCATGGCAACACCGTTCAATATTCTACAAAACCATGAATATCAGTTGATGGGCTACTTGTGTAGATGGTCTGGAGCCAATTTGGTGTCAGTGGGTGAAATGCCCTAGGACAAGTTCGTTCAAATAGCAGGCGTGGAAATCGCAAAAATTGACACATTCAATTGAAGATAGCCGACTTCCTGTAGGGTTTGGGGTATGGGTCCAAGAGACTTATTTGTACGTCTTAGGATGTTACAGGAGCCTGTACATTTTCATACATGTAGATACAATGTAGCTCCGGGGCTGCTCCAAAAACTTGCTGTTTTATGATATTTCCAGGTGCCACTAGGTGGCGCTCTACCGTTTATGGACGTTATGCATATCAGTGTGTTCAGGGCAGCATGCTTATCACACCACTGAAGTTTGAGCCAGATAGGACAGGTTGGCTTTGAGTTACAGCCATTTTTGTGTTCATGGCGAATCATCGCACTTTGCCGTCCCATAAGGGTCACGCCCTTTAGCCAAAAACTCACAGTTTTGAAAACAGAGTAAGTCCAACTTCTTAAGGCTGTCCAGGTGAAATTTGAGATGGTTCGGCTCAACCGCCTTGGAGCTGGACCTCCAAGTGTAGAATATGACATTTCCTGTTCCCACTAGGTGGCGCTGCGACTGTTATTAAATATTGTCATATGTATGTGTTCAGGGGAGGACCCTCATCCTAGTGAAGAAGTTTGATCCAGATTGGATCATGTAGGTATGAATGAGAGGCAATCAAAATTTCATGGCGAATGATCAAAATTTGGGGGGGCATAAGGACCCCTCCCCCTTGGCAAAAACTCACCATCTTTTAGATTTGGAGTCCCCTGGGGGTGTAGGTTACACAAACCAAATATGAAGTTGATAATACCTAAAACCTCTGAGTTATTAGAAAAAGTCAGAGGTGTGCAAATCGCCAAATTTGCATGATTAATTCAAAATGGCGGACTTCCTGTTGGGTTTAGGGCATGGCTCCAAGAGGATTTTTTGTGCGTCTGGATATGATGTACATGTGTGTCAAGTTTCATACATGTACGTGAAACACAGCGGTGGGGCTCCAGTTTAGGGGGCGCTAGCGAGCCATTTTGGATGACCCTTGCCCGAAACGCTTAAAATACTTAAATTTTCACCAGGTGTGACGCATGTGCAAAGTTTCATGAGTTTTTGAATATGATAAAGCCCCCAAAAAGCCAATTCATTTGCCTGAATAATAAAAATAAAAATAATAAAAAAAATTAAAGCCGCAAGCGGCGATGATCGGGCCCTCGCCCCCGGCGCGCGTCGACCCGTGGCGCGCTCCAGCCAAGCCGCGCGTCGAACCGTGGCACGCTCCAGCCAAGCCGCGCGTCGACCCGTGGCACGCTCCAGCCGAGCCGCGCTCTGAGGTTCTCGCAGACGAGAGAGTATCGGGCTCACCCGGCTGCTGACAGCTCAGCAGGCTAGCCGTACTTCGCATCGTTTGTCTCCCGCTTCCACTAGGTGGCGTCGGTGAGTGCCCACTAATGAAAGTGTCACAATGGTCTATGTAATGCCTGCAGCCATCAAATAAATTGCAATGATCATAAGATGAATAATATTAGCGTACTTTTGATTTCCTGTTGCCACTAGGTGGCGTTATGAGTGTGAAACAAAGCTGATAGGCGGGTGTGTCCAGGCTCCCTTACCCTCCCATTAAGCCTGTGAAGTTTGGGACAGATTGGACAATGTATGTTAGAGATGTGACATTCTGGTGTACTGTGGTATAATAGTAAAATCCCACATTCAGAGGGTTGCTACGGCAACAGCGTTGGAGATTCTATAAAACCTTGAATATCTTTTGATGGGCTACTTGTGTAGATGATCTGGAGCCATTTTGGTCTCACTGAATGAAATGCTGTAGTAGAAGATGATGCAAATAGCAGGCCTGAAAAATGTGAAAAATGCTGCAAAAAAGACACCTTAATTAGAACATGTCAGGCTTCCTGTTGGATTTTGGGTATGGATCCAAGAGACTTTTTTGTACGTCTTAGGATGTTACATCAGCATGCACGATTTCAGAGACACAGACCAAGCACAGCCCTGGGGCTGATGTTTAGAACCTTTCTGTGCCTGAAATTGAAAAAAAGTCCAAATTCAGAGGGTTGCTACGGCAACACCGTTCAATATTCTACAAAACCATGAATATCTTTTGATGGGCTACTTGTGTAGATGATCTGGAGCCATTTTGGTCTCAGTGGGTCAAATGCTCTAGTAGAAGATGATTGAAATGGCAGGTCTGAAAAATGTGAAAAATGCAGCAAAAATGACACCTTAAGTAGAACATGTCAGGCTTCCTGTTGGATTTTGGGTATGGGTCCATGAGACTTTTTTGTACGTCTTAGGATGTTACTCCAGCATGCACGATTTCAGATACACAGACCAAGCACAGCCCTGGGGCTGATGTTTAGAATCTTTCTGGGCCTGAAATGGAAAAAAAATCAAAATTCAGAGGGTTGCTACGGCAACACCGTTCAATATTCTACAAAACCATGAATATCTTTTGATGGGCTACTTGTGTAGATGATCTGGAGCCATTTCGGTGTCACTGGGTCAAATGCCCTAGGAGGAGTTGAGGCAAAAAGTCCTGAAAAAGGCGAAAAATGCTGCAAAAATGACACTTTAAAGTGAACGTGGCTGACTTCCTGTTGGGTTTCGGCTATCGGTCCAAGAGACTTTTTTGTAGATCTTAGCATCTTACATCAGCAGGCACATTTTCAGATACACAGAGAAAGCACAGCCCAGGGGCTGATGCTTAGAGTCTCTGTGGGCTTGAAATTGAAAAAAGTCCAAATTCAGAGGGTTGCCATGGCAACACCGTTCAATATTCTACAAAACCATGAATATCTTTTGATGGGCTACTTGTGTAGATGGTCTGGAGCCAATTTGGTGTCAGTGGGTGAAATGCCTTAGGACAAGTTCGTTCAAATAGCAGGCGTGGAAATCGCAAAAATTGACACATTCAATTGAAGATAGCCGACTTCCTGTAGGGTTTGGGGTATGGGTCCAAGAGACTTTTTTGTACGTCTTAGGATGTTACATGAGCCTGTACATTTTCATACATGTAGATACAATGTAGCTCCGGGGCTGCTCCAAAAACTTGCTGTTTTATGATATTTCCAGGTGCCACTAGGTGGCGCTCTACCGTTTATGGACGTTATGCATATCAGTGTGTTCAGGGCAGCATGCTTATCACACCACTGAAGTTTGAGCCAGATTGGACAGGTTGGCTTTGAGTTACAGCCATTTTTGTGTTCATGGCGAATCATCGCACTTTGCTGTCCCATAAGGGTCACGCCCTTTTGCCAAAAACTCACAGTTTTGAAAACACAGTAAGTCCAACTTCTTAAGGCTGTCCAGGTGAAATTTGAGATGGTTCGGCTCAACCGCCTTGGAGCTGGACCTCCAAGTGTAGAATATGACATTTCCTGTTCCCAGTAGGTGGCGCTGCGACTGTTATTAAATATTGTCATATGTATGTGTTCAGGGGAGGACCCTCATCCTAGTGAAGAAGTTTGATCCAGATTGGATCATGTAGGTATGAATGAGAGGCAATCAAAATTTCATGGCGAATGATCAAAATTCGGGGGGGCATAAGGACCCCTCCCCCTTGGCAAAAACTCACCATATTTTAGATTTGGATTCCCCTGGGGGTGTAGGTTACACAAACCAAATATGAAGTTGATAATACCTAAAAGCTCTGAGTTATTAGAAAAAGTCAGAGGTGTGCAAATCGCCAAATTTGCATGATTAATTCAAAATGGCGGACTTCCTGTTGGGTTTAGGGCATTGGTCCAAGAGGATTTTCTGTGCGTCTGGATATGATATACATGTGTGTCAAGTTTCATACATGTACGTGAAACACAGCGGTGGGGCTCCAGTTTAGGGGGCGCTAGCGAGCCATTTTGGATGACCCTTGCCCGAAACGCTTAAAATACTTAAATTTTCACCAGGTGTGACGCATGTGCAAAGTTTCATGAGTTTTTGAATATGATAAAGCCCCCAAAAAGCCAATTCATTTGCCTGAATAATAAAAAAAATAATAAAAAAAATAAAAATAATAATAAACGAAGCAATTACAATAGGGCCTTCGCACGTTTCGTGCTCGGGCCCTAATTAAAGCCGCAAGCGGCGATGATCGGGCCCTCGCACCGGGCGCGCGTCGACCCGTGGCGCTCTCCAGCCGAGCCGCGCTCGGAGGTTCTGGCAGACGAGAGAGCGGCGTGCTCACCCAGGTGCTGACAGCTCAGCAGGTCAGCCGTACATTGCGTCGTTCAGCAGCCAAAAGTCTCCCACATCCACCAGGTGGCGTGGGTTAGTGTCCACTAATTAAAGTGCCATGATCCTCCGTGTAATGCCTGCAGCCATCAAATAAATTGCAATGATCACAGGATGAATATTATTAGTGTACTTTTGATTTCCTGTCACCACCAGGTGGCGTTATGAGTGTGAAACAAAGCTGATGGGTGTGTCCAGTCTCCCTTACCCTTCCGTTAAGCCTGTGAAGTTTGAGGCAGATCGGACAATGTATGTCAGAGATGTAACAATTTGGTGCAAAGTGTTATATGAGTAAAATCCCACATTCAGAGGGTTGCTACGGCAACACCGTTCAATATTCTACAAAACCATGAATATCTTTTGATGGGCTACTTGTGTAGATGGTCTGGAGCAATATTGGTCTCAGTGGGTCAAATGCTCTAGTAGAAGATGATTGAAATAGCAGGTCTGAAAAATGTGAGAAATGCTGCAAAAATGACACCTTAATTAGAACATGTCAGGCTTCCTGTTGGATTTTGTGTATGGGTCCAAGAGACTTTTTTGTACGTCTTAGGATGTTACTTCAGCATGCACGATTTCAGATACACAGACCAAGCACAGCCCTGGGGCTGATGTTTAGAATCTTTCTGGGCCTGAAATGGAAAAAAAGTCAAAATTCAGAGTGTTGCCACGGCAACACCGTTCAATATTCTACAAAACCATGAATATCTTTTGATGGGCTACTTGTGTAGATGATCTGGAGCCATTTCGGTCTCACTGGGTCAAATGCCCTAGGAGGAGTTGAGGCAAAAAGGCCTGAAAAAGGCGAAAAATTCTGTAAAAATGACACTTTAAAGTGAACGTGGCTGACTTCCTGTTGGGTTTCGGCTATCGGTCCAAGAGACTTTTTTGTAGATCTTAGCATCTTACATCAGCAGGCACATTTTCAGATACACAGAGAAAGCACAGCCCAGGGGCTGATGCTTAGAGTCTCTGTGGGCTTGAAATTGAAAAAAGCCCAAATTCAGAGGGTTGCCATGGCAACACCGTTCAATATTCTACAAAACCATGAATATCTTTTGATGGGCTACTTGTGTAGATGGTCTGGAGCCAATTTGGTGTCAGTGGGTGAAATGCCCTAGGACAAGTTCGTTCAAATAGCAGGCGTGGAAATCGCAAAAATTGACACATTCAATTGAAGATAGCCGACTTCCTGTAGTGTTTGGGGTATGGGTCCAAGAGACTTTTTTGTACGTGTTAGGATGTTACATGAGCCTGTACATTTTCATACATGTAGATAAAATGTAGCTCCGGATCTGCTCCCAAAACATGCTGTTTTATGATATTTCCAGGTGCCACTAGGTGGCGCTCTACCGTTTATGGACGTTATGCATATCAGTGTGTTCAGGGCAGCATGCTTATCACACCACTGAAGTTTGAGGCAGATTGGACAGGTTGGCTTTGAGTTACAGCCATTTTTGTGTTCATGGCGAATCATAGCACTTTGCCGTCCCATAAGGGTCACGCCCTTTTGCCAAAAACTCACAGTTTTGAAAACACAGTAAGTCCAACTTGTTAAGGCTGTCCAGGTGAAATTATAGATGGTTCGGCTCAACCGCCTTGGAGCTGGACCTCCAAGTGTAAAATATGACATTTCCTGTTCCCACTAGGTGGCGCTGCGACTGTTATTAAATATTGTCATATGTATGTGTTCAGGGGAGGACCCTCATCCTAGTGAAGAAGTTTGATCCAGATTGGATCATGTAGGTATGAATGAGAGGCAATCAAAATTTCATGGCGAATGATCAAAATTCAGGGGGGCATAAGGACCCCTCCCCCTTGGCAAAAACTCACCATATTTTAGATTTAGATTCCCCTGGGGGTGTAGGTTACACAAACCAAATATGAAGTTGATAATACCTAAAATCTCTGAGTTATTAGAAAAAGTCTGAGGTGTGCAAATTGCCAAATTTGCATGATTAATTCAAAATGGCGGACTTTCTGTTGGGTTTAGGGCATGGCTCCAAGAGGATTTTTTGTGCGTCTGGATATGATGTACATGTGTGTCAAGTTTCATACATGTACGTGAAACACAGCGGTGGGGCTCCAGTTTAGGGGGCGCTAGCGAGCCATTTTGGATGACCCTTGCCCGAAACCCTTAAAATACTTAAATTTTCACCAGGTGTGACGCATGTGCAAAGTTTCATGAGTTTTTGAATATGATAAAGCCCCCAAAAAGCCAATTCATTTGCCTGAATAATAAAAAAAAAAAAAAAAAAATAATAATAATTAAAGCCGCAAGCGGCGATGATCGGGCCCTCGCACCCGGCGCGCGTCGACCCGTGGCGCTCTCCAGCCGAGCCGCGCTCGGAGGTTCTGGCAGACGAGAGAGCGGCGTGCTCACCCAGGTGCTGACAGCTCAGCAGGTCAGCCGTACATTGCGTCGTTCAGCAGCCAAAAGTCTCCCACATCCACCAGGTGGCGTGGGTTAGTGTCCACTAATTAAAGTGCCATGATCCTCCGTGTAATGCCAGCAGCCATCAAATAAATTGCAATGATCACAGGATGAATATTATTAGTGTACTTTTGATTTCCTGTCACCACCAGGTGGCGTTATGAGTGTGAAACAAAGCTGATGGGTGTGTCCAGTCTCCCTTACCCTTCCGTTAAGCCTGTGAAGTTTGAGGCAGATCGGACAATGTATGTCAGAGATGTAACAATTTGGTGCAAAGTGTTATATGAGTAAAATCCCACATTCAGAGGGTTGCTACGGCAACACCGTTCAATATTCTACAAAACCATGAATATCTTTTGATGGGCTACTTGTGTAGATGGTCTGGAGCAATATTGGTCTCAGTGGGTCAAATGCTCTAGTAGAAGATGATTGAAATAGCAGGTCTGAAAAATGTGAGAAATGCTGCAAAAATGACACCTTAATTAGAACATGTCAGGCTTCCTGTTGGATTTTGGGTATGGGTCCAAGAGAGTTTTTTGTACGTCTTAGGATGTTACTTCAGCATGCACGATTTCAGATACACAGACCAAGCACAGCCCTGGGGCTGATGTTTAGAATCTTTCTGGGCCTGAAATGGAAAAAAAGTCAAAATTCAGAGTGTTGCCACGGCAACACCGTTCAATATTCTACAAAACCATGAATATCTTTTGATGGGCTACTTGTGTAGATGATCTGGAGCCATTTCGGTCTCACTGGGTCAAATGCCCTAGGAGGAGTTGAGGCAAAAAGGCCTGAAAAAGGCGAAAAATGCTGTAAAAATGACACTTTAAAGTGAACGTGGCTGACTTCCTGTTGGGTTTCGGCTATCGGTCCAAGAGACTTTTTTGTAGATCTTAGCATCTTACATCAGCAGGCACATTTTCAGATACACAGAGAAAGCACAGCCCAGGGGCTGATGCTTAGAGTCTCTGTGGGCTTGAAATTGAAAAAAGCCCAAATTCAGAGGGTTGCCATGGCAACACCGTTCAATATTCTACAAAACCATGAATATCTTTTGATGGGCTACTTGTGTAGATGGTCTGGAGCCAATTTGGTGTCAGTGGGTGAAATGCCCTAGGACAAGTTCGTTCAAATAGCAGGCGTGGAAATCGCAAAAATTGACACATTCAATTGAAGATAGCCGACTTCCTGTAGTGTTTGGGGTATGGGTCCAAGAGACTTTTTTGTACGTGTTAGGATGTTACATGAGCCTGTACATTTTCATACATGTAGATAAAATGTAGCTCCGGATCTGCTCCAAAAACATGCTGTTTTATGATATTTCCAGGTGCCACTAGGTGGCGCTCTACCGTTTATGGACGTTATGCATATCAGTGTGTTCAGGGCAGCATGCTTATCACACCACTGAAGTTTGAGGCAGATTGGACAGGTTGGCTTTGAGTTACAGCCATTTTTGTGTTCATGGCGAATCATAGCACTTTGCCGTCCCATAAGGGTCACGCCCTTTTGCCAAAAACTCACAGTTTTGAAAACACAGTAAGTCCAACTTGTTAAGGCTGTCCAGGTGAAATTATAGATGGTTCGGCTCAACCGCCTTGGAGCTGGACCTCCAAGTGTAAAATATGACATTTCCTGTTCCCACTAGGTGGCGCTGCGACTGTTATTAAATATTGTCATATGTATGTGTTCAGGGGAGGACCCTCATCCTAGTGAAGAAGTTTGATCCAGATTGGATCATGTAGGTATGAATGAGAGGCAATCAAAATTTCATGGCGAATGATCAAAATTCAGGGGGGCATAAGGACCCCTCCCCCTTGGCAAAAACTCACCATATTTTAGATTTAGATTCCCCTGGGGGTGTAGGTTACACAAACCAAATATGAAGTTGATAATACCTAAAATCTCTGAGTTATTAGAAAAAGTCTGAGGTGTGCAAATTGCCAAATTTGCATGATTAATTCAAAATGGCGGACTTTCTTTTGGGTTTAGGGCATGGCTCCAAGAGGATTTTTTGTGCGTCTGGATATGATGTACATGTGTGTCAAGTTTCATACATGTACGTGAAACACAGCGGTGGGGCTCCAGTTTAGGGGGCGCTAGCGAGCCATTTTGGATGACCCTTGCCCGAAACCCTTAAAATACTTAAATTTTCACCAGGTGTGACGCATGTGCAAAGTTTCATGAGTTTTTGAATATGATAAAGCCCCCAAAAAGCCAATTCATTTGCCTGAATAATAATAAAAAAAAAAAAAAAAATAATAATAATAAACGGAGCAATTACAATAGGGCCTTCGCACGTTTAGTGCTCGGGCCCTAATTAAAGCCGCAAGCGGCGATGATCGGGCCCTCGCCCCCGGCGCGCGTCGACCCGTGGCGCGCTCCAGCCAAGCCGCGCGTCGAACCGTGGCACGCTCTAGGCGAGCTGCGCTCTGAGGTTCTCGCAGACGAGAGAGTAGCGGGCTCACCTGGCTGCTGACAGCTCAGCAGGCTAGCCGTACTTCGCATCGTTCGTCTCCCACTTCCACTAGGTGGCATCGGTGAGTGCCCACTAATTAAAGTGTCACAATGATCTATGTAATGCCCGCAGCCATAAATGAAATTGTAATGATCATAGGATGATGATTGTCTGTGTTCTACTGATTTCCTGTTGCCACTAGGAGGCTTGATGATTGTGAAACAAAGCTGATAGGCGGGTGTGTCAGTCTCCCTTACCCTGCCATTAAGTCTGTGAAGTTTGGGACAGATTGGACAATGTATGTTAGAGATGTGACATTCTGGTGTACTGTGGTATAATAGTAAAATCCCACATTCAGAGGGTTGCTATGGCAACAGCGTTGGAGATTCTATAAAACCTTGAATATCTTTTGATGGGCTACTTGTGTAGATGATCAGGAGGCATTTTGGTCTCACTGAATGAAATGCTCTAGTAGAAGATGATTCAAATAGCAGGCCTGAAAAATGTGAAAAATGCTGCAAAAATGACACCTCAATTAGAACATATCAGGCTTCCTGTTGGATTTTGGGTATGGTCCAAGAGACTTTTTTGTACGTCTTAGGATGTTACTTCAGCATGCACGATTTCAGATACACAGACCAAGCACAGCCCTGGGGCTGATGTTTAGAATGTTTCTGTGCCTGAAAAGGAAAAAAATCCAAATTCAGAGGGTTGCCACGGCAACACCGTTCAATATTCTACAAAACCATGCATATCTTTTGATGGTCAACTTGTGTAGATGATCTGGAGCAATTTCGGTCTCAGTGGGTCAAATGCTGTAGTAGAAGATGATTCAAATAGCAGGTGTGAAAAATGTGAAAAATGCTGCAAAAATGACACCTTAATTAGAACATATCAGGCTTCCTGTTGGATTTTGTGTATGGGTCCAAGAGACTTTTTTGTACGTCTTAGGATGTTACTGCAGCATGCATGATTTCAGAAACACAGACCAGCACAGCCCTGGGGCTGATGTTTAGAATCTTCTGGGCCTGAAATGGAAAAAAAGTCAAAAATTCAGAGGGTTGCCACGGAAACACCGTTCAATATTCTACAAAACCATGAATATCTTTTGATGGGCTACTTGTGTAGATGATCTGGAGCCATTTCGGTCTCACTGGGTCAAATGGCCTAGGAGGAGTTGAGGCAAAAAGGCCTGAAAAAGGCGAAAAATTCTGCAAAAATGACACTTTAAAGTGAACGTGGCTGACTTGCTGTTGGGTTTCGGCTATCGGTCAAGAGACTTTTTTGTAGATCTTAGCATCTTACATCAGCAGGCACATTTTCAGATACACAGAGAAAGCACAGCCCAGGGGCTGTTGCTTAGAGTCTCTGTGGGCTTGAAATAGAAAAAAAGTCCAAATTCAGAGGGTTGCCATGGCAACACCGTTCAATATTCTACAAAACCATGAATAACTTTTGATGGGCTACTTGTGTAGATGTTTCTGGAGCCAATTTGGTGTCAGTGGGTGGAAATGGCCCTAGGACAAGTTCGTTCAAATAGCAGGCGTGGAAATCGCAAAAATTGACACATTCAATTGAAGATAGCCGACTTCCTGTAGTTTTGGGGTATGGGTCCAAGAGACTTTTTGTACGTCTTAGGATGTTACATGAGCCTGTACATTTTCATACATGTAGATAAAACGTAGCTCCGGGGCTACTCAAAAAACATGCTATTTTTTTATATTTCCATGTGCCACTAGGTGGCGCTCTAACGTCTATAGACTTTATGCATATCAATCTGTTCAGGACAGGGTGCTTATCACACCACTGAAGTTTGAGACAGATTGGGCAAGTTGGCTTAGAGTGACAGCCATGTTTGTGTTCATGGCGAATCATCGAACTTTGCCGTCCCATAAGGGTGACGCCCTTTTGCCAAAAACTCACAGTTTTGAAAACACAGTAAGTCCAACGTCTTAAGGCTGTCCAGGTGAAATCTGAGATGGTTAGGCTCAACCGCCTTGGATCTGGACCTCAAGTGTAAAATATGACATTTCCTGTTCCCACTAGGTGGCGCTGCGACTGTTATTAAATATTGTCATATGTATGTGTTCAGGGGGGCACCCTCATCCTACTGAAGAAGTGTGATGCACATTGGATCATGTAGGTATGAATGAGAGTCAATCAAAATTTGATGGCGAATAATTAATATTCACGGGGGCATAAGGACCCCTCCCCCTTTGCAAAAACTCACCATATTTTAGCATTAGATTCCCCTGGGGGTGTAGGTTACACAAACCAAATATGAAGATGATAATACCTAAAACCTCTGAGTTATTAGAAAAAGTCTGCGGTGTGCAAATCGCCAAATTTGCATGATTAATTCAAATGGCGGGACTTCCTGTGGGGTTTAGGGCATGGCTCCAAGAGGATTTTTTGGGTTGGATCTGATCAGTGTTGTCACGTTTCATTATGTACGTGAACCCAGTGTGGGGCTCAGTGAGGGGGGCTAGAGAGCCATTTGGCTGGCCCGCCAAAACAGCCGTTGTTAAATGTCACACCCGACTGATGTCACGCAGAAACAGAAATCATAGTTGAATATGATGTAAGCCCCCAAAGCCAATCCTTTGGCGACGAATAATAATAATTAAAGCGCAAGCTGGCGTTATGATCGGGCCTCGCACCCTGCGGCGTTCGAGTGGCGCGCTCCAAGCAAGGCGCGCGAACCTGGCCCGCTAGGCGAGCTGCGTCTGAGGTTCTCGGAAGAGAAGCGGGCTCACCCGGCTTGCTGGACAGCTCAGCAGGTAGCGTATTGGCCTCGTTGTCTCCGCTTCCACCTAGGGCATCAGTGGAGTGCCACTCATTTATTTAAAGTGTCACAATGATCTTGTAATGGCTGCAGCCATAATGAAAGTACTGATCATAGGATGATGATTGTCTGTGTTTACTGATTTCCTGTTGCCTACTAGGGGCTTTATGATAGGTAAACAAATCTGATAGGTGGGTGGTTCCAGTCTTCCCGTTACCTCCCGTTAAGACCTGTGAGTTGGGGGACAGATGGACCAATGTAGGTTGAGATGTGACATATGTGTACTGGTGTATAATAGTTAAAATCCACCATTCAGGGGTGGCTATGGCAACACGCGTGGAGATCTATATAACTTGCAATATCTTTTGAGGGTTACTTGTGTGTAGATGATCTGGAGGGATTTTTGGTCTCACTGATGAAGGTGTAGAGAAAGATGATGAATAGCAGGCCTGAAAAATGTGAGGAAATTGATGAAAAATGCCACCTTAATTAGAACGGTTAGCTTCCGGTTGGATTGGGTATGGGTCCAAGAGATTTTTTGTACGTTAGGATGTACTCAGCCGCACGAATTTCCGTATAGACAGACCAAGTCACGCCTGGGATGATTTTTAGAATCTTCGGCCTGAAAAGGAATAAAAATCCAAATTAGAGGGTTGCCCGGCAACACCGTTCAATATTCTACAACAACCATGAATATCTTTTGATGGGCTACTTGTGTAGATGATCTGGAGCCATTTCGGTCTCACTTTATCAAAATGCCTAGGAGGCGTGGCAAAAAAAGGCCTGAAAAAAGGCGAAACATGCTGTTTTTGGATTAAAATGACTACTTTAAGTTGAACGTGGCGCTGAATTCCTGAGGGTTCGGCTATCGGTACAATGAGAACTTGTTGTAGATCTTAGCATCTTCATCAGCGCAATTCAGATACACAAGCGAACGCACCGCCCAGGGGCTGGATTGGTTAGCGTCTCTGCTGGGCTTTAAAATTGAAAAAAAGGTCAAATCAGAGGGTTGCCTTGCAACCCCGTTCACATATTCTACAAAACATGAAATCTTTTGATGGGTACTTGTGTAGATGGTCTGGAGCAATTTGGCGTCCGGGTGAAATGCCCAGGACAAGTTGTTCAAATAGGCAGGCGGGAAGGAAATTCGGCAACAAATGACAAACATTCAAATGAAGATAGCCGACTCCTGCTCGGGTTTGGGGATGGGTCAAGAGACTTTTGTACGTCTTAGATGTTACATGAGCTGTACCATTTCACAGTAGACCACTTGGTAGCCCTGGGGGCTGCTCCAAAAACATGCTGTTTTAGATATTTCCAGTGCCAGTAGGTGGCGTTACCGTTTTGGACGTTATGCATATCAGTGGTTAAGGGCAGCCCTGCTGTCGAACACCATGAATGTTGATGCCAGATTGGACATGGTTGGCTTTGGGTTACAGCCATTTTTTGGTTTAACTGGCGAATCATCGCACCTTTGCCGTTTCCCTATAAGGGTCACGCCTTTTGCAAAAAATCACAGTTTGAAAAACACAGTAAGTCAACTTTTTACGGTCTGTCCAGGTGAAATTGAGATGGTTCGGCTCAACCGCATTGGATGCGACCATCCACGGTAAAAATAGGAACATTTTCTGTTCCCACTAGGTGGCCGCTCGATGTTATTAAATTGTCAATGTATGGTTGACGGGGAGGACCCTCAATCCTATGAAGAAGTTTGATCCAGATGGGTATAAGTAGGTGTGCATGAGAGGCAATCAAAATTTCATGGGCGAATGATCAAAATTCAGGGGGGCAAAGGGACCCTCCCCCTTGGCAAAAAAAAACTTAACCATATTTCGAGTTTAGATCCCCTGGGGGTGTAGGTACACAAACCACATATGAAGTCTAATACCTAAATCTCAGAGTTCTTAGAAAAAGTCTGAGGTGTGCTGCAAATCGAACAAAATTTGCATGATAATCAAGCGGACTGACGTGGGTTTAGGCAGGGCTCAAGAGGAGTTTTGTGCGTCTGGATCAGATGAAATGTGCGTAATAGTTTATAAAGTAGTGAAACAAGCGGCTGGCGGATCCAGTAGGGGAGGATAGCGAGACCAATTTTGGTAGACCCTGCCACGAAACCCTTAAATATTTAAGTTCACCAGTGTGACGCACTGTGCAAAGTTTCAGAGTTTGAATACTGATAAAGCCCCAACAAAGCCAATTGATTGCCTTGAATATAAAAACAATAATATAAACGAACGACAATACAATAAACGAAGCCATTCCATAGGGCCTTCGCACCGTTCGGCTCGGGCCCTAATTAATACGCCGCAAAGCGGCGATGATCGGGCCTCGCCCCGGCGCGCGTTGACCCGTGGCGCGTCCAGCCAAGCCGCGCGTCGAACCGTGGCACGCTCTAGGCGAGCTGCGCTCTGAGGTTTCGCATACAGAGAGTAGCGGGCTCACCGGCTGCGACAGCT
>JACBYM010001243.1:0-18529 GCA_013435755.1 Amphilophus citrinellus | reverse complement strand
CATTTTTACTCATGAAATGAATCCAATGAAAGTAAAATGAATTTGAAGTCCTGGACAGGATGGAGATGCTTCTGTGACATCATTAATTGTTTTTTGTTGTGTTGTGATTGAGATGTTTTAATGAAGCTGGTGGTGGTTCTCAGGTCACCCTCCTCCGGAGGTGGTGTGGCTCCACGATGGGCAGGAGGTGACCGAGTCAGAGGACTTCCAGCTCCTCCGAGAGGGGAACCGCTGCACTCTGCTGATCCACGAGGTGTTCCCCGAGGACACCGGGACCTACAGCTGCCAGGCCTGGAACCAGCATGGAGAAGACCAGACCCGGGCCCGGCTCACTGTGGAGGGTACGCTGCTGTCACGCTGAGGCCTCATGAACGTGAACATGGGGATTATTTTAATATGCACATGAATGCAAACACAGCCGAAGCATTATGAACCCACAGTCCTGACCCCAAACCCTGAACTTGATGTTCTTGTTTTCGGTGCTTTGTTCATGTGTTAACACTTCCTTGCTGTCAGTGTGTTTATGGAGGAGATCCTCAGTTTAGGTGGATGAGGCTCATCTGTGAACTTCGCCGATCATTTTTAAACGACTTCATCAGCTAACGTTGCAAACTGACCACCATCAGATCCACAGTGTGGCCACTAACTTATATCTGAGTGCAAATACATCACAGCCAGTGTGATCCGTGATGTTGTTTTATGTTGAGCAATATTAATTATTATTATTTCCTACATTACTGAGCGTGAAGCAGAAGACGCCGTCCGTCCATCTGTGACTGAGGATGTGTCTGTTGTTGCTTAGGCACTTATAGGACAACCCTGTTGTCACTGTGTAGTTGCAGTATATGTAACACACAGTATATATGTGGGTCCTTGTGTGTGAGGGTCAAATCCAAATTCTATATTTATTATTGTTATTTCTGCAGAGCCTCAGGATGGCGTCCAGCCCTGGTTCATCACCAAACCCAAAGAGGTGAGCGCCGCAGTCGGTCAACACGTTCTCCTGTCTTGCGCCATCGCCGGAGATCCGTTTCCCCAGTACACCTGGACCAGAGCCGACCTGAGCCGACCTCTGACCTCTGGGGGTGACTATGAAGTGCTGCAGAAAGAGGACGTCATCTCGCTGCTCATAAGGTTGACAGAAACACACCACACGGTCTGTTCCTGCTGAACATGAACATCAGTGACAGGATGCAGCTGAAGCTTCCTCTGCTCTCTTTTCTCCTTCAGACGAGTCAGGACGGATCACGCCGGAGACTACCTGATCACCCTGAGGTAAGCGATCACCACACTGCAGAGTCGCATGTCTGCAGGCTGCAGGCGCACATCCTGTAAACACTAAGGTCATAAAAAAAGCAGATTTTGCAGACATAGTAAAATAATCCGCAGTGATCTACAGTACGGAGCTGAAGTGAGGATTACACTCACAGAGGAGCCACCGACCCTCCCCCTGCATAATCTATGACCCCCACCACATACAGCAGTCTGCATCACGTTTAAAGCATGATTATATAACATTATAATAGAACAGAAATCTGCTCATGGAAATCATATTTGATGCATGGGGTGCTGTGAAGTCCCAGCATATTATTCATATTGTGTTGATGTGGCATCACCATAAAGGATGTGCACACAAAGAAACTGTGAGAGATGCTAATGACATTTTGTAGCAGTGGGTGTGAAATAAAGCTGCAGTTTCACCCAAAAACACTAAAAGGTGCTTTTGATTTGCCTGTGTGTCTTCCCCTGTATCTTTCCCCCATTTCCTGTCTCTGTCCACTGTCACAAAAAGCCGCTGTGGCCAAAAATGGAAAAATAAATAAATAAATAAAAATAAAAAAAAAAAATAAAAAAAGGTTTTTTTGCACAGTGAAGCTCTGCATCAGACTCAGTAACTCAGAACCTGGGGGTCAAAAAGCTGCTCCAGAAATTCAGAGTTCAGGAACTCTGAAAAGTTCCTGAACTTTCTGAAGTCTTCTGCCCTGTGCAGACTTTTTCAGAGGTAAAGACCAAAAATTCAATTTCAGTTTCAATTCAGTTCAATTTTATTTATATAACACCAAATCACAACAAACAGTCGCCTCAAGGCGCTTTGTATTGTAGGTAAAGACCCTACAATAATACAGAGAAAACCCAACAGTCAAAACGACCCCCTATGAGCAGCACTTGGTGACAGTGGGAAGGAAAAACTCCCTTTAACAGGAAGAAACCTCCAGCAGAACCAGGCTCAGGGAGGGGGGGTCATCTGCTGAGGGGGGAGAGACAGGACAAAAGACACACTGTAGATTAATAATAATTAATGATTAAATGCAGAGTGGGGTATAAACAGAGTGAAAAGAGGTGAATGAAGAAGAAACAGTGCATCATGGGAACCCCCCAGCAGCCTAGGCCTATAGCAGCATAACTAAGGGAGGGTTCAGAGTCACCTGATCCAGCCCTAACTATAAGCTTGATCATAAAGGAAAGTTTTAAGCCTAATCTTAAAAATAGAGAGGGTGTCTGTCTCCTGAATCCAAGCTGGGAGCTGGTTCCACAGAAGAGGGGCCTGAAAGCTGAAGGCTCTGCCTCCCATTCTACTCTTAAGTATCCTAGGAACCACAAGTAAGCCAGCAGTCTGAGAGAGAAGTGCTCTGTTGGGGTGATATGGGACTATGAGGTCTTTGAGATAAGATGGGGCCTGATTATTCAAGACCTTGTAGGTGAGGAGAAGGATTTTAAATTCTATTCTAGATTTAACAGGGAGCCAATGAAGAGAAGCCAATATGGGAGAAATATTTAAAAAAAAAAGTTCAAACAGAACTTTTAGACCCTGAAGCAGTTGTACCGTGAGTTGGGGTCTCAGATCTCATGTCCAGTTTTCTACAAGAAGATCTTGAAGGCAGTCTCAGAGCAAATTCTGTACACCCTGAAAATCTTTATAAACCTTCTGTTAGAGGAAACCCAAGTCACCACACTCACACAGTGTGAACGTCAAAGCTCTGACTGATGGTGTACAAGGACAACAGCATCGTTCTGTGTGCACCCCCACCTAAAGAAAACTGCCCCGGTGGGTCATCTGTGGGGAAAACATGGACGATGCTTTCATGCTAACCTCTGAGGGACGGCTGGCCTCCTCCAAAAGAGCACTCAGCCCGGACCAGAGTCAGGAAGGCTGGATTCTGGGAAAGTCTCTGATGAGGTGATGGAGGAAAAATTATGTTCTCCATCCTCGGAGGCCCCGTTTACACGAGGACGGCGTTTCTAGTCCCTGAAAACGAGTTCCAGACCGGAGCGTCTCCATCTCTGTGTAAATGGCAAAAATGTAACTTTTTGAAAATGGGGGGCAAAACAGTTCATTTTGTAGGTTAGAGTGGGGTCACCGTCTCTGAGGACCGAGACCTTCAAAGGTTGAAGCAGAGCAAATCAAATGAAGCTGCCATTCAATATAAAAAATACCAAACTGGCGTCTCCGGTGGCGTAGAGGCCGTTTTCCACAGGCGTGGCTGCAGGAGCTCAAAGAGCAGGAAGGAGAAGAACAACTAAAACAAACATAAATAAAAGTGTTTATCTGAAACCAAAGTTTCAACACTGAAATAACGACAGTTTTCACATTAAAATGTGATTATTGATCAGACAGTTTATTGATAACTGGAACCTACGTGGTGCTTTTGTTTCCATGGAAACCTCTCTCTGAAGGACAGACTGCAGTATTTGGATGAACAGCAGGAGCCGGTTGTGCGTGTCGTTAACGGCAGGTAAACTTGTCGTATGACGTTTCCTGACATGTTTCAGACAGCAGGGGGCAGTGGTGTTCAGGCGGGGCTGCTGAGTGTGCAGCACGGAGGATGTGATGCAGTCACACATTCACGCTGGTGTTATTGTCAAGTAGATTTTTCTTGTTCACCCTCTAGTGTTTGTGTTGATGCGGTCTCAGTGCCGGCTGGCTGGTTGCAGATTTTCCAGGTGACAGTGGAACGTCCAGGGCAGCAGTGCATGAATCAAACAGCTGTCTAACATCTGGCTCTGATGAATCTGTGATGTGAAGGTGGAAGGTGATGTTCAGAGTGCAGGTGACAGAGGATAACCTGTGTTTCAGGAACAGTGTGGGCGAGTGCAGCGCTGTGGCCACACTGTGTGTCACAGAGGAAGCAGCAGACGGGAGAGGACGAGCCGACGGCAGGTGAGACTGCACACACAGTCATTAATAACAAACCACTGCATCATCTGCATAAAGTTTCACTCTATCAGTCTTCACCCCCCCCACCCCCCTACTGCCAGCTCTGTTTCTGTTTCCACCCCTCCTCACACACTCCCATCATTCCCTCCATCCTTCTGTTATTTATCCAGAAATTCCCTAAAGCTTCTCTAATCCATCCATATCAGCCCGACCAATCAGAGGCAGCATTTCCTCTCTGTGTTTACTCTGCTGCGAGTGTTTGCTGGAAGAAACTCTGCTTTAGTTTAATGAAACTGTGAAAAGAACCAGCAGAACTGAAGAGGAGGAGGAGGAGTGTGTCCTCAGCCTGCTTTGTCTTTGTTTACATGTGTGTGTGTGTGTGTGTGTGTGTGTGTGTGTGTGTGTGTGTGTGTGTGTGTGTTTGTCTTTGCTCCATAGAGGGGACCACCACCAGATAGCACACTCACAGTGTGGGAACCAAATTTTTTGTGGGGACCAAAAACCTGGTCCCCACACCGTTTGCATTAGATTCAATGAAATTAAGTTCAGTAGGATACTCTGTCAAATTTTTAGGGTGGTCCCTAAAATTCACAAAAACCAACATAGTGTGCTTAGGTGTGTATAAGATAGGTAACTCAGTATCGGCCCCTATTGGTATGTTGTGGTACTGCAGGAACACACACTTACACAACACACACCAATCTTACTCTTGTGGCATTGTGGGACAAATAAGAGAAGAAGAAGAAACAGCCTTTATTGTCTCGCAAAGGGGAAATTTAGGTGTAACAGCTGCAAAGATGTCAAAACACAACAGGACAAGATTAACAATACTAGATTATATTACATTCAACTCATTGTCATTGTGCGCACAAGGCACACAACGAAATGATGGTTCCAGATCACTCATCCAGAGGCGAGCATCTGCGATCATGCAGCCAGAGACCGGCGCTACTACTACTAATACTAATAATAAAATAATATATACTGTACAGGATTATAACTACAGGAAATAACAATATACTATGTATTACTATACAATACATACATACATACATACATACATACATACATACATACATACTATTGGTTCTATTTTTGTTGGGAGCAGTGATGGTTATAAAGTCTTACAGCTGCTGGGAGGAAGGATCTGCAATAACGCTCCTTTGTGCAGCTGGGTGCAGCAGTCTGTCACTGAAGGAGCTCTCCAGTTCAGTCAGAGTTTCATGCATGGGGTGGGAGATCTTGTCCATCAGTGATGTTATTTTGGTCAGGGTCCTTCTGTCCCCCACCACCTGCACTGGGTTGAGAGGACATCCTAGGACAGAGCTGGCCTTCTTGATGAGCTTGTCTATCCTCTTCCTCTCAGCTGCAGATAAGCTGCTGCTCCAACATACTACAGCATAGAAGATGGCTGATGCTACTACAGAGTCACAGAAGGTCTTCAGGAGTGCCCCCTGCACTCCAAAAGACCTCAGCCTTCTCAGCAGGTAGAGCCTGCTCTGACCCTTCTTGTAAAGTGCATCAGTGTTGTGAGTCCAGTCCAGTTTATTGTTCAGGTGAACACCCAGGTACTTATAAGAGTCCACCATCTCAATGTCCACCGGTGTCAGTGTGGTGGGTCTGCGCCTGCGGAAATCCTCCACCAGCTCCTTGGTTTTAGCAGCGTTGATCAGGAGGTGGTTCCGCTGGCACCAGTTCACAAAGTCCTGAGTCCTCTGTCTGTACTCTGAGTCATCCTCACCTGTGATGAGGCCAACTATGGCAGAGTCGTCAGAGAACTTCTGGAGATGGCAGCGTAGGGAGTTGATGGAGAAGTCTGCAGTATAGAGGGTGAAGAGGAACGGTGCCAGCACCGTTCCCTGTGGGGCCCCCGTACTGCAGACCAGCCTGTCAGAGACACAGCCCTGTGTCCTCACATACTGTGGGCGGTCAGTGAGGTAGCCCCGTAGCCACTGGGACATGTGGTGGTCCACTCCTGACAGCTCCAGCTTGTGCCTCAGAAGTCCTGGTTGGTCGGTGTTAAAAGCACTGGAGAAATCAAAGAACATGATCCTCACAGTGCTTCCAGGTTTCTCAGTGCAGGAGGTAGATGATGGTGTCATCCACCCCGATGCCAGGCTGGTAGGCGAATTGCAGCGGATCCAACGAAGACGTCACCATGAGGCGAAGATGGTTGAGGACCAGCCTCTCGAGGGTCTTCATTAGATGTGACGTCAGGGCTACCAGCCTGTAGCTGCTAAGATCCTCTGGATGTTTGTTCTTTGGTACTGGTACCACACAGAAAGTCTTCCACAGTTGTGGTACTTTCCCCAACTTCAGGCTCATGTTGAACATGTATCCCATGATGCCACACAGCTGATCTGTACAGCACCTCAGGAGCCTGGAGCTGATACCGTCTGGACCTGCAGCCTTTCGCACCTTGATCTTGCATAGCTCATTCCTCACATGTCACATGAAAGGGACAAGATGATGGTGGGGGATGGGGGCTGTGGGATGGAGTCCTCTGAAGTGAAGGGGGTAGGTGATGGCTGAGAGTTGAGAGGTGTGAGGTCCTGAGAAGAAAGGTTGGCAGACATTAAAGTTGGAGGGGCTGGAAGCACATGGGATTGGGCTGGGAGAGGGGTGGGTGACTGGCCAAACCTGTTAAAAAACTGGTTCAAGTTATTCACCCACTCTAAGTCTCCTACGACCTTAGGGCTTGGTTTGTGGCCTGAAATTGAGTTCAAGCTTCTCCAAACCCCACTGATATTGCTCTGCTGCAGCTGGTCCTCCATCTTCTTCCTGTAGATGTTTTTTCCCATCTCTGATTTTCCTTCTCATATCTTTTTGCACAGATCTCAGCTCCTCCTTATTTCCTGATCTAAAGGCTCTCTTCTTTTCCTTCAGGAGAGCCATTATTTCAGAGTCGATCCAGGGTTTGTTGTTTGAAAAACACCATACCTTCCTGATGGGCACAGTGTTTTCCACACAGAAATTGATGTAATCAGTGACGCAGTCCGTGATGCTGTCGATGTCCTCCCCATGAGGGGCACAGAGCTCTTCCCACACAGTGGAGCTGAAGCAGTCCCTCAAAGATTCTTCAGCCTCCTCAGACCATTTCTTCACTGTGTGTGTCACAACTGGTTCTCTGCGTACCAAGGGTTTATAACACAGGCTGGAGATGAACCAGGTTGCAATCTGAGCCCCCCAGGGGAGGCAGAGGTGATGAGCTGTATGCCAACATCAAGGAGGCATACAGCTCCAGTGTGTTGGTATTTCTGGTGTGGCAGGTGACATACTGGGTAAAGGTGGGGAGAGTGGAGGACAGGGAGATGTGATTAAAGTCCTCAGAGATCAGAAAGAGGGCCTGTGGGTGTTGTGTTTGGAGTCTGCTGGTGGTAGCACGAAAGACATCGCAGGCTGCAGTAGCATTAGCTGAGGGCGGCACATACACAGTTATCTCAATAACATGTGAAAACTCCCAAGGAAGATAGTGCGGTCTCATACTAACAGCTAGCAGTTCAATATCCTTACTGCAGAGTATCTTTTTGATGGTTAGATGTCTAGAGTTACACCACCTATCGTTCACAAACACAGCCAGAGCCCCTCCTCTCTTCTTATCACTCTCCCTGGTTCTGTCAGCACGGAGTAGATGAAAACCGTCCATGTTTATGTGTGAGTCCGGAGTTAGCGTGGTTAGCCACGTCTCCATCGGGCAGATGAAACTGTTCTCCCAGTAGCTCCTTTGATGTCACGTTACCACTGCCAGCTCGTCCACTTTGTTGGGAAGAGATCGTATGTTTCCCATGATGATGGACGGGATGACGGGTCTGTATCTTCTCCCCTGGCTGGGACGCCCGATGCCCGCACGTCTCCCGCGTCTCTTCCTTCTCAGCTCGCGGGGAATATCAAATCGTTCTGCCAAAGGAGGCACAGTGGAGCTCCCGATGGAAATCAGCTGATCCCGAGAGTAAACAATAGGAGCGTGGTCACTCTCGCAGTCTCCGAACATTAACACCATAAAAAGAGTACATAAAAACAAAGTTTTCCAGAAAAAAGTCAGATCCATTGTGTGAACTAAGAGTATAAGGATACCGAAACACACAAAAACACATCTAACACTACAACAAAATGAGAAAAAACACAGAATTGGTGCAGAGCTGCTGAAACTGGTTGCCTGCTTGCGCAGCGCCGGAAGTAGAAGAGACAGCTGAAGATAGAGACAGGGCTGAACAGAGAGACAGTTGAAGACAAACAGACAGGGAGACGGCTGGAGACAGAGAGACAGGGCTGGACGGAGAGACAGCTGAAGACAGAGAGACAGGGCTGGACAGAGAGCCAGAGCTTGACAGAGAGGCAGAACTGAAAATATTTTACAGTGGGGTAAAAAAGTATTTAATCAGGCATTGATTGTGCAAGTTCTCCTACTTAGAAAGATGCAAGAGGTCTGGTTTTTTTTGTTGTTTTTTTTTTAAATCATAGGTACACTTCAACTGTAAAAGGCAAAATGAGAAAAAATTCCAAGAAATCACATTGTAAGATTTTTAATAAATTTATTTGTAAATTATGGTGGAAAATAAATATTTACCCACAAACAAGCAAGATTTCTGGCTCTCACAGACCTGTAACTACTTCTTAAAGAAGCTCTTCTGTCCTCCACTCATTATCTGTATTAATGGCACCTTTTTGACCTTGTTATCTGTATAAAAGACACCTGTTCAAAGCCCCAGTTAAACTTCAAAGTCAACCAAGGCCAATACCAAAGAGCTGTTGAAGGACACCAGGAAGACAAATGTAGACCTGCACCAGGCTGGGAAAAGTGAATCTACAACAGGCAAGCAGCTTGGTGTGAAAAAAATCAACAGTGGGAGCAATTGTTAGAAAAAGGAAGTCATACAAGACCACTAATAATCTCCCTCGATCTGGGGCCCCACACAACATCTCATTCCGTGGGGTCAAAATGATCATAAGAAAGGTGAGCAAAAATCCCAGAACTATATGGAGAACCCTGATGAATGACCTGCAGAGAGCTGGGACCAAATTAACAAAGGCTACCATCAGTAACACACTACGCCGAGAGGGACTCAGATCCTGCAGTGCCAGGCGTGTTGCCCTGTTTAAGCCAGTACATGTCCAGCCCCGTCTGAAGTTTGCCAGAGAGCACATGGATGATCCAGAAGAGGATTGGGTCAGATCATGTGGTCAGATGAAACCAAAATATAACTTTTTGGTAAAAACTCAACTTGTGTTTGGAGGAAGAAGAATGCTGAGTTGCATCCCAAGAACACCATACGTACTGTGAAGCATGAGGTTGGAAACATTATGCTTCAGGGCTGTTTTTCTGCGAAAAGGACAGGACAACTTATCTGTGTTAAGGGAAGAATGAACAGGGCCATGTGTCGGGAGATTTTAAGTCAAAACCTCCTTCCATCAGTGAGAGCATTGAAAATGGAACATGGCTGGGTCATCCACCATGACAATGATCCTAAACACACCGCTTGGGCAATGAAGGAGTGGCTCCGTAAAAAGCATTTCAAGGTCCTGGAGTGGCCTATCAGTCTCCAGACCTCAAACCCACAGAAAATGTGTAGAGGGAGTTGAAAGTCCGTGTTGCTCAATGATGGCCCCAAAAACGTCACTGCTCTAGAGGAGCTCTGCATGGAGGAATGGGCCAAAATACCAGCTACAGTGTGTGCAAACCTGGTGTAGACTTCCAGGAAACGTTTGACCTCTGTCATTCCCAACAAAGGTTATGTTACATATTGAGTTGAACTTTTTTTATTGACTAAATAATTATTTCCCACCATAATTTACAAATATATTCATTAAAAATCTTAGAATGTGATTTCCTGGATTTTGTTTCTCATTTTGCCTTTCATAGTTGAAGTGTATGATGAAAAATACAGACCTCTCTCATCTTTCTAAGTAGGAGAAGTTGCGCAGCCAGTGGCTAGCTAAATACTTTTTTGCCCCATTGTATATGAAGCCCAATGGAGGAAGGAGTGACATGCCTGTGCTCAATGAGTGTTTCAAAGAAAACCACAAAATGTATAGCAGTGAATCTTCTATTTCCTCAAAGTATACACCTGTGGCTACATTTGATGTATAAATTATTTCTGTAGAGTGAAATTTGTCTGAACAGGAGCATGACCAGGAAGCATGAACAGGAAATGACTAAAGGGTAACCATTTACCCAGATAACAAAGACATAATACTATTAACGGAAGTTTGCAGTTAGCTGTTTAAGAATGCTCTTTTATATACTTGCTGTCTATACAACTCTGTACTGTTCATAGGCAATTCCTTATTAAATAGCTGTGTATTTACAGCTAACAGTACTTGTCAATATCTAAAATATTGCACACAGCTGCCTATTTATGGTTTCTATGTTTTGACCTGAAAACAGATTAAGGGGGTCTGGGGATGGATCATGTGCAATTCCGTAACAACATGCCAATGGTTCAGACTAATCTAATTTATTCCAATTGAAAAACATGCAATTAATCCTAAAATGAAATTAACTGTTGCATTCAATATTCTTATCAAAGTTTCTTCGGTCACTTTTGTGGTAGCAAAGTATGACCCAGTCATAAAGACCTGCTGAGCTTCTCCTCTTGTATGTTTTACAAAAGAGAAAATAAAATACACACCAACTGGTTAAGAAATACAAAACCTCTAAAGTTTCTGTTAAATCCTCTGGCATTTAACCAATCATTTACACTCAGGAAACCATTTGCTCTACAGCAGAATTAATACCAAAAGACGAACACAATACCAACTCTGGAGAAAGCCACAACCAAACAAGAAGAACAAGATGGCAGTTGGAAAAAGTCTGGATTTCATGAAATGAGGCTGTAGGCTTGGGCCAACTCAAACTGGGAGAACAGAAATGACTGTGACAAGTCTTTCAGCAACAAAGGTAGTTGTAACCAACAATGTGGAAATTTGGGGACAGAATGAGCAGTACTCTTCTTCAAAGTACCCTTTGAAGAAGAGTTACTCTGCTGTTTCTTTTATTCCTACATTTTGTTGTCACTCAGTGATTAGTAAATTAATAATACAAAGATTTTAATGTTTCATACATAAATATTTGTTAATTAGAGATTAGGTTTAAAACATATTTGACATACCAAATCATCACACATGGATGTAAATGTGTGCTATGCACAACATACATATTTTTTTGAACAACATGCTTGCCAATATTGTTTACAACAGGTAGTACAAGCACTTAAGTATTTAGAGTGTTATTCACTATATCTTTTGAGATGTATCCATCTGCAACAAAGTTCCAATTTATATGTGAAAATCAAACAAGGAGTCTGGAAAAAAATCCTTGCTATTTGCAAGACTGTAAGAGTAAGGGTCGGAAACAGTTTACAGCAATTGAATCTAAACGTGACAGAAACCCAAGGAAGCCAGATTACAGAGGAAGTGGGGGGGGGGGGAAATCCTAACTTACCAATTAGAAGTTTACAATTCTTTGGATTCCAACTCCTTTAGTAATAGCAACCTTTCAGAAACATTGGTAGTTTATTAGTTGTCAGTCCCATCAAGTAAACACGGAGTCCTTTTAAATTATTTCACAAAGGCACGTGATTCATTTGGATTTATAGACACAGACATACCGGACGGGCGAAAGCACGTGGTTCCTGTTTTACTAGTCTCCACCCGGGGCCGCGCTGACTGACAAAAGAGGTGCACCTTTGAATGAGCTCACAAAGTACCGTGGGCAAAGCAACTGCGTCACTACGTGAAACGGTAAATCAGTTCTCTCAATTAAAATGTATTTTAGTGTACCGATTTCATTTAAGAATGTAAAAAGTGGTGATAATAGCTGAGCTTGTTTTTAAAATCGATAAAACCCACGCATTTAAAGGCACACCTGAGAGTTAAGTATGTTTTCCCATTAACAAGATGGAGTCGTCGAGATTAGCTAAACTACCTCATGCAAATTGTCTTTCTTATGACTCGACGTATCTGTTTTATGTTTAAGTTCAGACCTCTTCAGTAATTACTGTAAGGTAGTCTAAAATATATCTCAGCTAAAACCGTTTACCAGAAAAGCTTTCTCTTCTATATATGGTGGCAGGTTCCGCCGATAGACCTTAATTACTGACGCCATTTTGATGTCGAAATGCAAGTTTAAATACTTTGTAGACTTTGAAAAAGATTGTTGGTGTGGTTATAAAATGATAACATGCGCTGTGTCTGTTTAACAGGATAATGACCTCAATAAAACGTAGAATACCACCTACACAGGATGCAGCTGAACATGCAGCAAAGGCTAGTGACAAGACAGGAAAGTTGGAAGTGAAGTTCATCAACCCTTATAAAGGTGGGTTTGGGTGCATATGCATTGCAATTCAGAGATTTCCACAAATTACAACATTTAAAAGCATTTTTGAAAAAAGTAGTTTTGCAGCAGTGGAGTTCATACTAGCAATGGTAGTTTTGATCTGATATTAACAGTTTTTATGTGTTTAGGGCGGGGTGTGTTTGCCACGACTCTTTTTAACAAAGGAGATTTTGTGGTGGAGTACAGAGGGGAATTAATACACTATGAAGAAGCACAAAGGAGGAGGACACTGTATCATAGTGCATGTGCTGTCTTTATGTTTGACTTCTTGTGGCAAGAAAGATGTTGGTGGTAAGTCCAGAGTTTATAATAAATCAATGTAAGCTGGCAAAACTTTTGGATCTTTTCAAAGCCAGTGGTACTGCTTTAAGAAGTTGTGCTTTTTTTTAAACGTTCTAATATTTGTCTCTATCTCCCCCCCCACCCCCACCACCACCACCACCACCTTATTTGGATAGTATCGATGCATCCCGAGAAGATAACACTCTTGGAAGATTAGTCAATGATGACGACATTAATCCAAACTGTAGAATAAAAAAGATACTGGTAGATGGAAAGCCGCACCTGTGCTTATTTGCTATAAGAGATATAAATCCTGGAGAGGAAATAACTTACAACTATGGAGGTACTGACTGGCCATGGAGGAAGAAGGTATGTCAAGGATCATTTTCTTTTCCAATATGAATGACTTGTTAAAATAAGAATAGAATTTTGTTTGTGTTCATGTTAATGAAGTTGCAAATACTGAGGAGTGAAAAATAGAATTTGAAAGAATTAATTACAAGAGCTGAAAAGAGTATGATTTTACAACCGAGTACAATTTTATGGTTATGTGGAAGTCAATAAATATATTTTCAATATGGAATGTTTAACGAGTTGTTAAGCATGTATACATTTTATGTTAAAACAATCTCTTTATTGCTGAAGGTAGTAAGGTTTTGTTGAGAAAATGAAAAAAATACAACAGTCCTGTGATGTCTTTTTAAGTACACATTTGTACAGGTCAAAGTGGTCCAGAAACGAAAGACTTTGTTGATGACAGATCACTGCCAAACTGAACCTGCTTCATAGTAGAATGCTAGAGCTGTGATTCATTGACATTGTACCATGCTAGCTGTCAGCTGTATTTTCTTTTGATTAGTCAGTGGTTCGCTTTATGTTGTGTTGTTGGTCGTTGGGTTTGCCTTAATGTTAGGGTCGACCTGCACATAGTTAGAATATTTATAGACTATATTTCTTTTCTTAAGGTTGACAAAGAATCACCTGTGACTGAGAGTGTCGAGGTTGAGAATGCTGGCTCATCAGATCAAGCTCCACCCAAGTCCTCCAAGAAAAAGGTATTTATTTTTGAACTTCATTTCTTTGGACTTCAAGTCATGAGTCCTACTTGTGCTGTTTCAGAGATTTGTCAGTACGGTTACATTGTTATAAAATTTCTTTTAAATTCTCTATAAACTCTCAGTCTGTACAGGTTTCATTCAGCAGTCCTAGTAACACACACTAGTCTGGTCTGATGTCATTGTGGGGACTAGAGCAGCTGTAGAGTTTGTACGCAGCGAATGGCTGTTTTGTGGCAATACACATTTTTCTGGTATACAGTCCAAGTGAGGACGCCGGTTGAGGTTTTATTTGTCATAATGTAACCTCCTTTTGTGTGACTATAGATCTTGTCTCTGAATATCAGTAGCATGGTTCACACCTGACTCATAACCCGATGCATGCTCTATCTCAGGGATTATTATACAAAGATGTTTACTGGTAGGTTATATGATGTCATCTTAGGTTCACATTTGTACAGGTCAAAGTGGTCCAGAAACGAAAGACTTTGTTGATGACAGATCACTGCCAAACTGAACCTGCTTCATAGTAGAATGCTAGAGCTGTGATTCATTGACATTGTACCATGCTAGCTGTCAGCTGTATTTTCTTTTGATTAGTCAGTGGTTCGCTTTATGTTGTGTTGTTGGTCGTTGGGTTTGCCTTAATGTTAGGGTCGACCTGCACATAGTTACAATATTTATAGACTATATTTCTTTTCTTAAGGTTGACAAAGAATCACCTGTGACTGAGAGTGTCGAGGTTGAGAATGCTGGCTCATCAGATCAAGCTCCTCCAAGAAAAAGGTCCTCCAAGAAAAAGGTATTTATTTTTGAACTTCATTTCTTTGGACTTCAAGTCATGAGTCCTACTTGTGCTGTTTCAGAGATTTGTCAGTACGGTTACATTGTTATAAAATTTCTTTTAAATTCTCTATAAACTCTCAGTCTGTACAGGTTTCATTCAGCAGTCCTAGTAACACACACTAGTCTGGTCTGATGTCATTGTGGGGACTAGAGCAGCTGTAGAGTTTGTACGCAGCGAATGGCTGTTTTGTGGCAATACACATTTTTCTGGTATACAGTCCAAGTGAGGACGCCGGTTGAGGTTTTATTTGTCATAATGTAACCTCCTTTTGTGTGACTATAGATCTTGTCTCTGAATATCAGTAGCATGGTTCACACCTGACTCATAACCCGATGCATGCGCTATCTCAGGGATTATTATACAAAGATGTTTACTGGTAGGTTATATGATGTCATCTTAGGTTCACATTTGTACAGGTCAAAGTGGTCCAGAAACGAAAGACTTTGTTGATGACAGATCACTGCCAAACTGAACCTGCTTCATAGTAGAATGCTAGAGCTCTGATTCATTGACATTGTACCATGCTAGCTGTCAGCTGTATTTTCTTTTGATTAGTCAGTGGTTCGCTTTATGTTGTGTTGTTGGTCGTTGGGTTTGCCTTAATGTTAGGGTCGACCTGCACATAGTTACAATATTTATAGACTATATTTCTTTTCTTAAGGTTGACAAAGAATCACCTGTGACTGAGAGTGTCGAGGTTGAGAATGCTGGCTCATCAGATCAAGCTCCACCCAAGTCCTCCAAGAAAAAGGTATTTATTTTTGAACTTCATTTCTTTGGACTTCAAGTCATGAGTCCTACTTGTGCTGTTTCAGAGATTTGTCAGTACGGTTACATTGTTATAAAATTTCTTTTAAATTCTCTATAAACTCTCAGTCTGTACAGGTTTCATTCAGCAGTCCTAGTAACACACACTAGTCTGGTCTGATGTCATTATGGGGACTAGAGCAGCTGTAGAGTTTGTACGCAGCGAATGGCTGTTTTGTGGCAATACACATTTTTCTGGTATACAGTCCAAGTGAGGACGCCGGTTGAGGTTTTATTTGTCATAATGTAACCTCCTTTTGTGTGACTATAGATCTTGTCTCTGAATATCAGTAGCATGGTTCACACCTGACTCATAACCCGATGCATGCTCTATCTCAGGGATTATTATACAAAGATGTTTACTGGTAGGTTATATGATGTCATCTTAGGTTCACATTTGTACAGGTCAAAGTGGTCCAGAAACGAAAGACTTTGTTGATGACAGATCACTGCCAAACTGAACCTGCTTCATAGTAGAATGCTAGAGCTCTGATTCATTGACATTGTACCATGCTAGCTGTCAGCTGTATTTTCTTTTGATTAGTCAGTGGTTCGCTTTATGTTGTGTTGTTGGTCGTTGGGTTTGCCTTAATGTTAGGGTCGACCTGCACATAGTTACAATATTTATAGACTATATTTCTTTTCTTAAGGTTGACAAAGAATCACCTGTGACTGAGAGTGTCGAGGTTGAGAATGCTGGCTCATCAGATCAAGCTCCACCCAAGTCCTCCAAGAAAAAGGTATTTATTTTTGAACTTCATTTCTTTGGACTTCAAGTCATGAGTCCTACTTGTGCTGTTTCAGAGATTTGTCAGTACGGTTACATTGTTATAAAATTTCTTTTAAATTCTCTATAAACTCTCAGTCTATACAGGTTTCATTCAGCAGTCCTAGTAACACACACTAGTCTGGTCTGATGTCATTGTGGGGACTAGAGCAGCTGTAGAGTTTGTACGCAGCGAATGGCTGTTTTGTGGCAATACACATTTTTCTGGTATACAGTCCAAGTGAGGACGCCGGTTGAGGTTTTATTTGTCATAATGTAACCTCCTTTTGTGTGACTATAGATCTTGTCTCTGAATATCAGTAGCATGGTTCACACCTGACTCATAACCCGATGCATGCTCTATCTCAGGGATTATTATACAAAGATGTTTACTGGTAGGTTATATGATGTCATCTTAGGTTCACATTTGTACAGGTCAAAGTGGTCCAGAACGAAAGACTTTGTTGATGACAGATCACTGCCAAACTGAACCTGCTTCATAGTAGAATGCTAGAGCTGTGATTCATTGACATTGTACCATGCTAGCTGTCAGCTGTATTTTCTTTTGATTAGTCAGTGGTTCGCTTTATGTTGTGTTGTTGGTCGTTGGGTTTGCCTTAATGTTAGGGTCGACCTGCACATAGTTACAATATTTATAGACTATATTTCTTTTCTTAAGGTTGACAAAGAATCACCTGTGACTGAGAGTGTCGAGGTTGAGAATGCTGGCTCATCAGATCAAGCTCCACCCAAGTCCTCCAAGAAAAAGGTATTTATTTTTGAACTTCATTTCTTTGGACTTCAAGTCATGAGTCTACTTGTGCTGTTTCAGAGATTTGTCAGTACGGTTACATTGTTATAAAATTTCTTTTAAATTCTCTATAAACTCTCAGTCTGTACAGGTTTCATTCAGCAGTCCTAGTAACACACACTAGTCTGGTCTGATGTCATTGTGGGGACTAGAGCAGCTGTAGAGTTGTACGCAGCGAATGGCTGTTTTGTGGCAATACACATTTTTCTGGTATACAGTCCAAGTGAGGACGCCGGTTGAGGTTTTATTTGTCATAATGTAACCTCCTTTTGTGTGACTATAGATCTTGTCTCTGAATATCAGTAGCATGGTTCACACCTGACTCATAACCCGATGCATGCTCTATCTCAGGGATTATTATACAAAGATGTTTACTGGTAGGTTATATGATGTCATCTTAGGTTCACATTTGTACAGGTCAAAGTGGTCCAGAAACGAAAGACTTTGTTGATGACAGATCACTGCCAAACTGAACCTGCTTCATAGTAGAATGCTAGAGCTGTGATTCATTGACATTGTACCATGCTAGCTGTCAGCTGTATTTTCTTTTGATTAGTCAGTGGTTCGCTTTATGTTGTGTTGTTGGTCGTTGGGTTGCCTTATGTTAGGGTCGACCTGCACATAGTTACAATATTTATAGACTATATTTCTTTTCTTAAGGTTGACAAAAGAATCACCTGTGACTGAGAGTGTCGAGGTTGAGAATGCTGGCTCATCAGATCAAGCTCCACCCAAGTCCTCCAAGAAAAAGGTATTTATTTTTGAACTTCATTTCTTTGGACTTCAAGTCATGAGTCCTACTTGTGCTGTTTCAGAGATTTGTCAGTACGGTTACATTGTTATAAAATTTCTTTTAAATTCTCTATAAACTCTCAGTCTGTACAGGTTTCATTCAGCAGTCCTAGTAACACACACTAGTCTGGTCTGATGTCATTGTGGGGACTAGCGCAGCTGTAGAGTTTGTACGCAGCGAATGGCTGTTTGTGGCAATACACATTTTTCTGGTATACAGTCCAAGTGAGGATGCCGGTTGAGGTTTTATTTGTTCATAATGTAACCTTCTTTTGTGTGACTATAGATCTTGTCTCTGAATATCAGTAGCTGGTTCACACCTGACTCATAACCCGATGCATGCTCTATCTCAGGGATTATTATACAAAGATGTTTACTGGTAGGTTATATGATGTCATCTTAGGTTCACATTTGTACAGGTCAAAGTGGTCCAGAACCGAAAGACTTTGTTGATGACAGATCACTGCCAAACTGAACCTGCTTCATAGTAGAATGCTAGAGCTGTGATTCATTGACATTGTACCATGCTAGCTGTCAGCTGTATTTTCTTTTGATTAGTCAGTGGTTCGCTTTATGTTGTGTTGTTGGCGTTGGGTTTGTACTTTAATTTTAGGGCGACCTGAAAATAGTTAGAATATTTATAGGCCGATATTTATTCTCTTAAGGTCTGACCCA